>ML792000.1:176219-186503 GCA_009831015.1 Picea engelmannii | reverse complement strand
AATCTCTACTACATCCCAAACATCAACACCCAAGGCCATTAAGTATGTTCTCATTCTAATCTTCCAGAAGGAAAAATTTGTTCCATCAAACAGAGGGGGCTTAGAGGCTGAAGTCCCTTCATGACTTGTCATGTTTAAGATTATAGATCTACCTTTGAATAGAAGGAACCCTCTCTGATACCAATTGTTGAAATTACTAAGACAACTGAGAGGGGGGGGTGAATCAGTTGTAATTGAGATTAAACAATTTTAAGTCTATTAAAACATTATTAATCTTTCTTCAAGTGATCATCAACAATATACGACATATGGACAGTAAAAGTAAAGAGCATCAGTCACACATAAGGTATACACAGAGACAGATTTTTCATGAGGAAACCCATAAAGGGAGAAAACCTCGTCTTCTTCGAAATGATAGGTAGTCTTTTAAGTTCTGTACATCATCTATAATTGAGAACCAACTCAATGTGAGGCTACTACCTCTGTTTTACAAGCTGCAACTTGTTTGAGAGCACCAACTCTCTAGTTTCTCTAGCACCCACTAGAAGGAAGCACCAACTCCCTTAATGTTCCAGCACCAACTGGATGGAAGCACCAACTTCCAATTACACAGGCTCCAACCTGTATAACAGAGAACACTTGTTCTCCCTTGCACCACCCTGCCACCTTGGTTTCTCTGGATGCAACCATATGGAAGCTACAACTTCCTGTGTTCAATCTCTCACTTGATCCTCTTAGGACAAAAGTCCTCCCGAGCACATCCAAACCTTCCTAGAATATGAATGAATAAATAAACAGTCAACTACGCAGATAAATCAATTCTCACCAATCTTTCTTTGTTTTGTAAATCTGGTCTTCTTCTAACTATTCTGCAATTCTTCTCTTCCTCTGTCTGTTCAGCAGGTATGCTCTGCATCAACTTGTTTTGTCATTCTGCTCTGCTTCAACTTGTTCTGTTATTCTACTTTGCTTCAAGTTTTCTTCATCGTCTGTTACTCTTCTCTGAGTTTCATCTCACACTGTGCATATTCTCAATCTCACACTACACATTCTAAGATTTTCCCTTTCTTGCAGTTTCATTCATTTCTCATACAGAACAACCCACCACACACAGTCTGTCTCATTTTCTTTTATACACACACCCACAGCGGTTCCACTTCCCATTTCCTTAGGCAAAAGAGAGATAATTGTCCGAGCAACTGAAACACCAATTTATTGGCAATCATGAGTCTGTTTCGCTAACAGATTCGTAACTGAGGAGTTAACTGTGAGAGAGAACAGTAACCCTCCGATCTTTGTTCAAATTCACCTACACCGTTGGATTGGCTTCATGAGATCTTGCATTCATTTCGACATTTCTGTGGCCAAGCTTAGCACCTCTAGCTTCTACCTCCATATTCCATCGATGTGATCAATGGCTATGACCACGCACTTATGCATAAAGCGCTTTTGTGATTTCTCATTTCGTGAATTTCAACACTATGCTCCGTTGACCCCAAGTCAGTGAAATTTTGATCACTTGCCACATGTCCTATGATTCTATGGTCCATATCTGATCTTGATTCAACGGCTGCGATTGAATCGTGATTTTGCATATCACAATTTCGGCATTCTTGCCGCATGTTTTCTTTGCCTCTCCATGTCACGATTCGTGAAACTCCGATATGGAGTTAGATCAACGGTCCTGATCTGATCTTGATTTAATGACTAATATTGAATCGCGATTTCGCATATTGCAATTTCGACATTCTTGTTGCAATGTTTTCTTTGCCTCTCCATGTCGCGATTCATGAAACTCCGATATGGAGTTAGATCAACGGTCCATATCTGATCTTGATTTAATGACTGAGATTGAATCGCGATTTCGCATATCGCGATTTCAACATTCTTGTTGTTCAGTGTTTTTGTCACTTCAAAGTCCCGATCCACGAAACTCTGGAATGGGGTCAGATCAACGATCCAGATCACATCTTGATCTGACAGCTGCGATTAAGTCGCGATTTCGCATATCGCGATTTCAGGATTCCTGTGGTTATTATTCTTTGAAATCTTCAACTCTCGATCCTCGAAACTCCAAAATGGACTGGGATCAATGGTCCAGATCAAACCTTGATCTGACGGCTCAGATTACGTTGTGATTCTGCATATCGCGATTTTGGGATTCTTGTGGTTATTATTCTTTGACATCTCCAACTCTCAATCTGCGAAACTTTGAAATGGACTGGGATTAACAGTCCAAATCAAACCTTGATCTGACGGCTTAGATTACGTCGCGATTCTTCATATCGCGATTTCGATATTTTTGTGGTTATTACTCTTTGACATCTCCAACTCTCCATCCGCAAAACTCCGACATGGACTGGAATCAACAGTCCAGATTCAACCTTGATCTGACAGTTTAGATTAAATCACGATTTCAAGAGGTTAGGGAACCCTATTCCTTTGACTCTCCAGTCAGCAAAATGACGATCTATCCCCACGTGTCCTACCCATAAATGGACGGTCCTCCTTCTTTCAGAATTTTGTACGCCCGCTTCTCCTTGTACCTTTAAAAAGCGTGCAGGTTCTCCTTGATCCAACGATGGTCGGGTCCTGCGCTTGGATATAACGTCTGAGATTTGTCCTCTTCTTCAATGCTCTTCTTGTCTACATTCAGATCTGACGGCCCTCGTTCTTTCAGTAATTTTGTACGCCTGCTTCTCCTTGTACTTTAAAAGGCGTGCAGGTTCTCCTTGATCCAATGATGGTTGGGTCCTGCGCTTGGATCTAATGTCTGAGATCTGTCCTCCTCTTCAGTGCTCTTCTTGTTCTACATTCAGATCTGACAACCCTCGTTCTTTTGGGAATTTTGAATGGGATCCATCAATAAAAAATGCTTCTCAAACTTAACGGGCCTTCGATCATTCGATCAAATGTTGCATTGCCTTCGATCATTCGATCTTCCTGAACTTATCTTTTATTTTCCTGTCTGTTACAAACTTCCTGTACTCATGCCATCTTCATTGTTGTACTTGCCATCAATGACAAGCATTCGATGTCTGTTAAATATTTGCCAACATTTTTTTTCTCATTCTTTTGTGAAGTGTCTTCTGTTGTTTTTGGGTTTTATGTGCATTTATGGCTACTGAAGGCTTAACGCTTGGTATTGGGTGTTGGGCTTGTGATCTGCATTGTGGTTGTAGGTTGTGTGGGCTGGTGCTAGTGCTTTGTTAGGTGCCCCTCTTGTGACCTTGTGTTGCCTCTGGCGCTTTGGGCGCTGGACTATGTGTTGGTGCGCACTACCATGTGGGCGCATTGGCATCCCAGCCTTTGGTTACCTGTGTGTGTTGGTGTGTTGTTGATGCTTGTGCATTGCCTTATGACTTTGAGCTCGATGCTTGATACTTGGGTAATGACTGTTGTAGGTAAACTCGATACCATGGATTTATTTATTTTGGGTGTCGACCTCGGAGGAGGTGAAGACCGAAACGCTTGACCTCTAACATGCCCTCCACTCCTAGTGGCCATGGCATCCCCAACTGACCCAATTACTAACACACCTGTTGCAAAAGGCACTACTTCTATCTTGGCCAAACTCTCGCCATTCCATCTCTTAATCTCCTTATCATTCTTTCTTATGGAGGATTGATCTTCATGATCAGAGACAAAAGCACGTATTCTACTATGGAATGTGGATCCAGGCAGAAGTCTCGGCCTGTGGCTTCTACCGAACCAGTCCAATTTCCACCTGGAGCTCATTACAAAACCATTTTCCATCCCAGGAGATGCAGTTATCAGACTATGTTCCATTGTAATGACAGAATATTGGTTTCGGCTGTAATGAATGAATTATGAAATATTGGATCTTTTTTATGTTGTATTAGAACACAAGAACGTAAACAACATGGAAGATAGCCAATATTAGTTGTTAATTGTATTTCCATATGATAAAACAGACTCCCATTGAAATAAAGTAAAGTTGGACCAATGTATAAATGCTCAGGGATTTGTTAGTGTATCTGTGGAAAAATTAGAGTACTCTCTTGTTATCGGACTAATCGATAGGTGCAGACACTAACTGATCTCCCTAGATCCACCTGGATCTAAAACAAAACACACCAGAACATGACGCTTTCCTTAAGTTTTATATATTGAATTTACTAACTAAAGAGGGATGGGTGACATACCGTTTAAACGCCACTTCCTCTCGCCATCGCCATCCTAGCTCCATTCCAATGCTCATACAATGATGATCTTGCAAAAGAACGCAACCAACCAAAGTGATAGTAATAACATAAACTCAATATAAACCTATGTATGTGATCAAGGAATCATACAATAAAACACAACAAGCTTTATAGGAAAGAATCATATTATTGTATCATATTAAATGTGAAAGAGAGATTACAACCATGGCCTTGATGTCGTAAGGTCGCTTCCAACTATCCTTCGTTCCCCACACACTTCCACTCCAAGAATTATGAGAGCATAGATCTGATACTACTCACAATCTATCTTGACAAAGGCAAAACTCAAAGACACTCCAACTAAGCTGATAATTCCAAGCCAAATCCAACTTAGCCCAATCCAAGCTCAAAATCTCAAAAGCTAACTTTCTCCATGAGAGCTCCTCTCCTTTTATAAGTTGAAGAGGATAAGGTGAGGAGGTTAGGATGATCCCACTAAATCATGAAAGCAGGTAAGATCCAAACCATTCGGATGCCACCTCACCATGGAAGTTTCTCCTTCTAGAAGATTCGAGAAAACGCTCGTTTTTCCCACATGTAAGCATTCTTGCACCCTGCCTATAGAGCAGACTGCAAACAGTTCGCACCCTAAGTGTGGGAAGCCTGCGAGAATCAAGCATTCTCACACCCTAATACATAGGCAACCTACGAGAATCAAGCATTCTCGCACCCTAATACATAGGCAGCCTGCGAACTTCCTTTTTTATAGTGTTTTTACACAGGAAAATGCAACTTCTTTTCTCAGGGAAAGTTCTTCTCCCTTCTCTCTTCAGGAACTCAGGCCACTGACCCCTCTAAAGGAAAGAGATAGGTTTACATCATTAATGGTCATAGGGATGAAGAAAATAATGTGTAACATCTCTCTAAGTCTGGAGCCTTTACCAGTCTTTACAGTGTAACGAGAGTAAATAAATTTTTGATACTATACAGGAAAAAAAAAATGGAAGTTGTCATATACCTTGTGCTCTCTAGCGATACAGAAGTGCCTAAGAGAACTCAAAATCCACCTTAAGGCTAGCACTGGAAAATTTGATAGCAATGTATTTATTTTCCTCTTTTTAAATGTTGATTTGTTATGTACTTGTTAGATTGCCAGTCGTGTAATGTTCTATGCCCTAATAAATGCATCACTCTAGAAGTGATAGCATGGGTCAAGGACTGTTTGACTACGCTCCGAGGACCAACTAGCTTGGTGGTGTTACATTTTGGAGCATTATCAAATACCACAGAATCATAGCATCTCCAAGGGCATTTGCAAGGCGATGGACTGTTGGAGTTTGCTTGTGGGGTCAGGTCATTTGCTTATGAAATCATAGCTCATAACACCCTCATTGGTCATATATTGGTAAATCTTGGGTTGATTTAGAAAATAATATTGGGATTTCCTTACTGCAGGGAAGAATTTCATTTATTTATTTTATTTTTTTCTCCTTGAATTTATTCATCTCCTTTATTGCCTTGTAGGGAGTTCTATTGACCATGTTGAGCATGGATTATGGACTATTATAGTAAGGTCTTTGGGGAGCTTGGTGCTTTGGTCTGTTGACATTTCTCAGTTGATGCTCAGTTTTCCTCTAATGGTAGTCTATCTTAGTTCTTCAAAGGCCTAAACCCATCTAGGTGATTTGTTGGTATTACATTTTCCAAATCATTCTCAGATCTGCACTGTGGTAACTTACTTTGAGTCCTTGAAAGTTTTCAAGGTTGTTTACAGGACACATAGTTTAGCTTCCAGAGTCAAGAGGATGGGTGGGTAGGTGGGCCTTTGGTCCCAAATTTCAAACTAAGGCTCTGATACCATGTGTAAGGTCTTTTCCCACAGAGCCTTATAAATCAAAAGTTAAAATAGAGAATAGAGAAAATTATCCTATACAATTTAATCTTCAGCATATAACCATAATTTATTTAGCAGAAATTAAATTTACTAACAACATGAAAATAAATCACATAACAATCACATGACACAGCATATTCAGCACCTTAATGATAACCACCTAACACGACATAGTCATGGAAATGCATACCTCTGTCTGATGCTAATTCTCTAATCTCCAGTTGTCCTCTCTGCTTCTCTGCCCAAACTCTGCCCAAAACTGAATCCTTCCTCCCTACCAGCTAGGAACAGAGCCTATCCAGCTCCCTAGCTCCAGGATTCCATGAGGATTCCTGGCCCCCGAGCCCAAAACCCCCAGCAACCGATGCACCCCTGTAACAGACCACCCAAACTCCAAACCAAAAAAATACAACCCTGAAAACACAGTCCCTAATCTGGGAAAAGGCCTCCTTTTTCCAAAGTTTCAAAAAGTCCCTCTCTCGAATGCCTCTACCCCCTCATATCCTCCCTCCATTCACCGCCTCCTACCTTCCTTTAATGCCACCCACCTTATCCCTCCATTTAATACCTTATCCCTCCATTCAATACCCTATCCCTCCATTCAATGCTTTATCCCTGCATACGTAAAGTTTTCTAATAATGAATTAAAAGTTATTAAGTCTTTAATTCGTTACCCAACATTAAATGTGTTAATTAATCAGCATATATTAATAAATAAATAAATAATATTATTAATAAATAATCATTATTTAACTAATACAAATTAGGACTGTTAATTATTTAATTAATTATACTTGATAAATCTCAAGCAATCATTTAGCTAGGGTTGTTACACAAACCTCCTAACTTTGATGGTGAACATAAGAAATATGATGATGAAGAGACTTGGTTATTGGGAATGAAGAAGTATTTTGAGTTGCACAATTACTCCTCACAAGTAGAAGGAATAATCGTCATTTATTAGCTAAAGGGAAAATAATCAATGTGGGAGGACCAGTTAATTCAAGTACAACACATTGATGAGAAGAATATCACTTGGAGGAAGTTTAATAAGTATTTTCATAAGAAATACTTGTCCAAGAATTATTATGATAGGAAGATGAAGGAATTATTTGAACTCAAGATTGGCAGCATGACCATGGATGAATATGAAAGAAGAGTTTAAGAACTATTGAAGTATGTTGACTTCATCAAAGATGAACATGTCAAAATTCAAAGTTTCCTGAGTGGGTTGTCATGAATATTTAATGACAAGATACAATATGATGATCCCAAGACATCGGATGAAACAATAAGGAGATCCAAGTGCCTCTATGATCAAGATAGAGGACGATCAACTTTCCAAAAGAATTGTGAAGATAAGAAGAAAGGTAATGTGGAGAAAACAAAGAAGGGGAATAAGCCACCATTCTTCATAAATAATTATCAGGTACAACCAGCTCCAATTGAGCCTAGAATGATAGAAAATCTAGGAAAAAGACCAAAGTAGTAGCGTATTAAATGTTGTGGTTGTGAGGGAGATCATATGTACACATATTTCCCTCAAAGAGGTGAAAAAGTGAGGATTGTTCTGAATGTAAAATAGGATGATATAGTTGACGACATGGGCAGAAGCATGCCAAGGATATATGCAACTTTGGAAAACAATCAAGTTGAATTTCAATCTCATATGATTGAAGTGGAATGTAATATCAATGGTCAACCTATTGTTATTCTAATTGATTAAGGATCTAGTCATAGTTATATAGATCCTAAGTTGGTGGAAATATTTCATTTGCAAAGAAGAAAACTTGGGAAATATCCATTGGTTCAATTAGCTACAGGAGCTAAAATAAGAATTAATGAGATGGTTAAGGAATTTCCAATGGACATGAATGGACTCAGTACAAAGTAATATTTGAATATCATACCTTTGGGTTCATATGACTACCTAATTGGTATGGATTGGTTGGATAAGCATCATGTTGTCTTGGATTGATATAACAAGGCCTTTACTTGTTTGGATGAAGAAGATAACTTGAGAACAATTCAAGGTATTCCAAGGGAAATATCTATTAGAGATATTTCATCCTTGGAGTTGAAAAGAAGCTTTAGGAAATGGTGCCAAATATTTGCAACACATATGGAAAAGGAAAATAAGGATAAATTCCCAAGCAGTGAATAATATTTTATCCTAAAAGAGTTTGAATATGTATTTAGAGAAATACTAAGGTTGCCACCCAAAAGAGATGTTGATTTCTCTATTAATTTGATTTCTGGAGCAGTCCTAGTGTCAAAGACTCCTTATAAGATGAGTACATAAAAGATGAAGGAGTTACAAATGTAGCTTGAATATATTTTGAAGAAGGGGTATTTATTCCCAAGTGTGTCACCTTGATGTTCCCCGGTGTTATTTGTGAAGAAGAGGGATGGTACCATGAGGTTATGCATTGATTTTGGATAGTTGAATAAGGTGACTGCGAAGAACAAGTATCATTTTTCAAGGATAGATGATATTTTTTATTAGCTGAAGGATGCAAGAATATTCTCTAAGAATGACCTCAGGTTAGGTTATCATCAGGTGAGGATTAAAGAATAATATATCAGCAAGACAACATTTAAGACAAGGTATGGCCATTATGAGTTTATAGTTGTGCCATTTGGGTTATCAAATGCACCAGTTGACTTCATGTGTTTGATGAATGGTATTTTCATAAACTACTTGGATAAGTTTGTCATTGTATTCTTGGATGACATACCTATATACTCTAAGTCTAAAGAAGAGCATGAGCAACAATTAAGAATGGTGCTACAATTTTTGAGAGAGCATCAAGTGTATGAAAAGTTGAGCTAGTTCTCATTTTATCAGAGTCAAATATATTGTTTGGGCCACACCATTTCAAAGGAAGGGATTGCATTGGACCCTAAGAAGATAAAATCCATCGAATATTAGCTAGCACCAAAGAATGTCTCAGAGGTGAGATCCTTCATGGGACTAGTAGGTTATTATAGAAGGTTTATAGAAGGATTTTCAAGAATTTCACATCCAATCACTTCTTTTCAAAATAAGGGTGTGAATTTTGAGTGGACTTATGAATGTGAAGAAATATTTAAATGCTTAAAGTGTGTATTGACAAGTGCACCAATATTGAAAATTGTTTATCCCAATGAATGTTTCATTGTGTGCACGAATACATGCAAAGAAGGGCTTGGAGGAGTCCTTAGTCAAAATGGCTATGTGATATGCTATGAGTCAAGAAAGTTGAAATACCATGAGAGACATTTCTAGTGCTAGAAGTTGCTCCTAGAATGCTATAGGGTCAAGCCTAGCACATCTTAGTTATTGCAATAGTTTTTGTAGATGGAAATTAGATTATGGTTTGGTTTGATGGATCAACGAAACTGAATGAGGAAGGAAGAGGGAAATAAACTAATATTTAGATCATAGATTTACCATTGGGCATGGAGTCAAGTAAACACCCTGTTAGATTGAAGACCAATGAATTGCATATCAAACATAATACTTATATGATGGTGGATGGAAGAATAGAGAATGTGACAAATAGTAGAACATCCACCAAACAAAGATTCTCTCTGTAAAATGGATTTGACATGTACTCGGACAAAGCACACAAACAACAGCCAGATCACAACAAATCTTGCTTCTCAAGTGTAAAGTCCCCACTTTGGGACATCATCACAGCGCAGAGATTTATGATGACCAGAATAGACAGATGGATGCTATAGCGAGTATAGGTGTATTTGAGAGGCATTGTGGGGTCCAGCTTGCATTGATGATCATATTCCATCATTATGATCCATTCCGCACAGGTTGGCTTTGGTTTCGTTGCATTCCGACGACTTCCATGATTTTGACTATTTTGACCTATAAGTTATTTAAAATCACTGAAGAGGGAATTTTGGGCACATTACTTGGAGGAACCTCTCAGTGTAATAGCTCATTGGAATCAGGAAGAGAAACACTATAGGATGGGATGGCTAGAAGTGACTTTCAATGGACAGGGAAGCCACAAGGAGAGATAAGGAGCTTTTCAAAGGTAAAAAGGTTAATTAATTAATTAAAGTGATTTAATTAATTAACTAAATATTAATAAAATGAAAGTCACTTTGGAGGGACAAGGTGAGACAAAAGTATAAAGGAAAGGCAAGGGCCTCTTCTCATTCATTCATGTATGATCTTATTTTGATTTCTGGCTTCTAGCTAGTGAGCCCAATATTGGGGGT
>ML792000.1:157471-171009 GCA_009831015.1 Picea engelmannii | reverse complement strand
TCTAGTCCGTTTGGAGGGGTTACACTTCAGATCTGACCCTGAGACTTTACCTAGTGACTTGCAGTGTCCCGATCTATATTTCTGGAGAGTTTCAGATCATTTGGAGGCCTCCTTCAGCAGGGCCAAATTATCTAGGGTTTCAGACATCCAGTGGGGTGTACCATTCAGTGGGGGATTTCAGATCTACAAAGATTGAGAGGGATCTTGGAGATTCGGTCACCTAGGTTGTTCTTACCATCACCCGATCTATCAGTTGGAATATTTATTAGGGTGATTGGACACTTTTGGCAGCAGGGCTGAACTATCTAGGGTTTCAGTCATCCAGTGGGGCAGACCATTCAGTGGGGGATTTCAGATCTACAGAGATTGAGAGGGATATTGGAGATTTGGTCACCTGGGTTGTTCTTACCATCACCCGATCTATCAGTTGGCATATTTATTAGGGTGATTGGACACTTTTGGCAGCAGGGTTGAGTTATTGAGGGTTTCAGCCTTCTATTGGAGCGTGGAATTCTTCAGCTGGAGAGTTTGGCATTCAGATCTGCTTGTATTGATCTTCATTTCTCATTAAGCCTTTTGGGGCATCTTTTGTATTAGCGGGAGCATTTTGTAGTAGCTCTTATCTATTGTCTATCTTCTTGGCCATCTGTTGAGCATTCCAGATCGGCATCTTCATTGTAGCAGGTTTCTCTATTTTATGAATAAAGAAGAATTGAGATGTTTTGGCTTGTCTATCTTATTGCATATGGTTGAGGTATGTTCCATGGTTATCTCTTAATGTTATTTTCTGCATACACACATATAAACACATCTAGAAGGTAGATCAACAAAGTGTTTGACGAAATACCTCACTCGGAAAAAGTTTTAAAAAGACACCAAAACAGTGATGATCCTTGCATAATGGCTTGGGATCATTACATCAAGAATCTATTTTTTTATGAACAATCATTGATTCTCAATGTCTGTAACTCATTCAAGCAAGAGGAAAAGTAGAATGGAAAATGAAAAGATCACAATATGATAGCACAATTCATATGGATGTTCAATGTCAGGAATGAATACTTAATAAAACTACCCATAGGTGTACAATGATTCATACACAGGCCTCTACCTCACAGGTCTTCCCCCTCTTGGGTATATATATATAGGAAGAAATCAAATCCTCTCAGATAAAAATAGTTACAAATTTATATATAGATGTCTACAATCAAATCCTCTCAGATTAAAACAATTACAAATTTATAGGAAGAAATCTTCTAAAAATAAAGATAGATTAAAAAGGCTCGACACTTGAGAGAATAGGTGTTGAATTGTTGGATGCTCGATGTATGATTGTTGTCCACTAAATTTTCATTTGACTGCCACATAATATGGAACTATCCCTTTGACTGCTTGATTGTCTTCCAAGTATCCCCGAAAATCTATCCTTCAATCTTGAATAGTTTAGATACCCTTCCATTTGTATTGAATAATTTCAAGCTACCAATTGTGCTTAATCAATAAATATTTTTCCACATAAAATGTGAATCTCGATGATTTACTGATGCTCCAATTTAATACTTTCTGGTATTTCTCCAGGGATATCGAATCAATCTGCTTCCTTATTGGAAAAATGACAGGTAAAGCAGATTTCCAACCTCCTTACTGATGTTCTCTACAAGAAGTGCATGCTCATGATTACATGCATTTTGGATGCCGCATTTTACAATACTGATGCAAGTAAGACTCCAGCAATCACATGAGTATAATTGTTAATAAAGTACTTGTTTATTTGTGTAAGGCCAGCATCGATCTGCCAAAAAAGACTCAAACTAAAATCTACAACAACATTTTTCACCTGATCGAAGAGCATCCCTTATACATAGAACTGATGTCAATTCCTCATGCCCAACTTGTAATTCATTCGAAAACATGGTGTGTCCTCAGCATACTCTGTTTCAGCAGCCACCTGAAGCCTAGCTAAAAGGTTCATAATCAGGAGACCACTATCGTTCCAACCTCTATTACAATATAAGTGCTATTACATAGGTTCACTGAAACCTATAAACTGCTCATTTCTTGTTTCAGAGAACCTTTGTTCGAAAGAGGCATTTCTAGAAAAATCAATCAAAGCATTTGAACTAGGTTGTGAACTGAAAGAAAATTTTGATCTACATTGTCTCATTACTCGAGTTTTTTGAACAATATTGTTATCCATTTTAACTTTCTTTCCCTTTGAATATTCAAGGCTATTATCCATTTCAGATTTCCCACTGTTTGATAATACATTTTTTGTTTCCTTTTGGTTCTAGCTCTCTCCATGCAGACTTAAAAAAAATTCCAATGCTTGGCATATTTATAAACTTGTGGCATCATTCTTGGGCACACATGGCACAACTTGCACAGAGAATACCCAATCTCGGATGTGAGAAAACTTATTTGAAAAGGAGGATTTAGAAACCCACAAAATTATGGAATCATAGCATCTTGACGACCTGTTAGATTGGGAAAATATAGAATCGTAATTCATCAATTAGTGTGCTTGTTTCTTGTGTATCATAGAAAGGTTTACCAGGAGCAGATACACCCTTCTCAGGCAGCAATATCCTCACCAGAGAAGAGAAATTATTGAGGGTTAACTCATGGCCGACTCATTCTCAACAAAACCTCAAGGAAAGAAATTGCTCCTATCACAACAAAAAGTATTTGATCTAGATATGTGTATGATGAGAGAAAGATACTAGCAAATAGACCATAAATGGAACCAGTTAAGATGAGTTGTGGCAAGAGGATGCCATCCCTGTGGTCTCCTTGTTCATATGACTTTGACTTAGCGTTCGATCACTTTGTGTTGGGTTGTGTCAACATGTAACTGAATTGTTGCTCTGACTCATGGCCTAGCTCGTGACTTGGCTTTGAGGATTAGGCATGAGGGTTAACTCATGGCCGACTCATATACTAAGAGAACGCAACACATGTTTATATATTTCTTTCTAGTAGTCTTGACGTATAGAGCATAAGGGTGCATTCTCCTCCTCGTGGCTTGGTCTGATGTTTCTGCGTTGGCTTTGTCTTGACTTATGTGTTGTGTGTTGATTGCAGGTGCGTGTCTTGGACGACTGGGCTCAACGATTTTGCTAATACTGATATGTGTTTTGTAGCTATGCAGGTCACATGAAACTGGAGCATTGGATCAGGAGCTAGCCTTCAGGCTAGATTTGTTTTAAAATATAAAAACAAACGTTTTCTCATATATATTTGCCACCAATCTTTGCTCGCTATGTGAAACTAAAAACTTTGACATATAACTTAACTTGGAAAATAGGTTGTGGATTTTCCTCCATGTTGCATTGCTGACCAATAATTCTAGGATTTTAGGAAGTGAGATGATAATTTATGATGGCGCTGCAAGAACGTCACTATTCCAATAGCGTGTTTGTCATAACCAAAATTCCAAAATATAAAATTGTAAATTGAGTACTAACAGACACTATGACACTCATGATTTGTAATTGGAAACTATAGTGGATGCTTTAAATATGTGGAGGCATTATCTCATGGGAAACATATTTTAGTTGGGGACAGACCATAGTGTTCTGAAATATTTGTTTGGACTGCCAACTTTGAATGTTAGACAAATCATATGGTTGGAATTCCTTAGTGAGTATGACTTTTATATAAAGCATATCAAAGGAAAGGAGAACAAGGTGGTTGATTCACTCAGTAGGAGGCTACATGAGATGCATGCTACAACCATCAACATGTGTAAATATGATTTAAAAGACAAAATTTTGGTAGTTGCAAAATCCGATTAGAGATATTTGGAAATAAAATGGAAATTACAACAAGGTAATTCTCAGTAGGAAATTGAGGATTATGATATGAGAGAGGATGGAATCATCATGTACATAGGTAGAGTATATGTACCCAAATCAGAGGAGATGAAAATTATGGTGCTAAGAGAAATGCATAATGTGCCTTATGTTGGGCACCCAAGATACCAAAAAACAATTGTAGTTGTCAAGGGCTAATATTTTTGGCTAAGTATGAAGAGAGAAGATGTTGAGTATATTACAATATGTCTAGAATGTCAGAAGTTCAAGGATGACCATAGACATCTATTCGGTTTTCTACATCCATTGGCCATCCTTGAGTGGAAATGGGAAGTGGTTACAATTGATTTCATCACCAAGCTTCCTAGAACAACAAAGCAACATGATTCCATCATGGTGGTGGTGGGTAATCTAACCAAATCTAATCATTTTATTCCAATGAATATCACTCACAAGGAAGCTAACATTGCAGACATTTATATGAGGGAAATTGCAGTGCTACATAGTGTTCCTAAGGAAATTGTCTTTGACAGAGATCCCAAGTTCACATCAAATTTTTGGAAGGGATTGTTTAAAGGATTTGAGAGAAATATGAACTTTATGTTAGAAAAATAGGATCACGGAGAAATGAAATAAAAAAAAATAAGGAAATAAAACACATAATATACACAATACAATAGAGACACATATATATGTGGTTCACGCAATGTGGGCTATGTCCACCACAGAAATTTCCAGGTCCTTCCTTTCTATTATCCAGAAAAATGAAGAGATACAACCTACAACACAACTGTTGTAACTTCCTCTTCTTTATCTCACAGTATCCTCTCTCAAAATACAATATTCACACACATACACAGCCGCATTAAAATTCTGTCATAAAATAGGGTTTCCTTCTAGGGAAAACATCCCTAAAAAAATTATATCATCAAATCTATGACCTTATAATGAACGGTCCATATTGACTATGAAATTACAATATTTTACAAGGCAATTTTTCCCAAAATTTCGCTTTGAGGGAATTCCCCCCCCCCAATTAGGGAATGGGGTCCAAGCATGGCTAAAACAAACCTCTGAATCAGGAAGATAATCAGGCTCAATAACCAACACGTTATCACAAAATATCACCCAAAAATAGATTGGTAGACAGAGCGGGTCAATTAGGTGATTGAGGATATGTTGAGGATGTGTGTGATGGATAAACCCTCAAAATCGGAAGATTAACTATACCTAGTTTATTTTACTTATAATAATGTGTATCAAGCATCTTTAAATATGATTCCATTTGAAGAATTATTTGGAAGAACATTTAACACGCCAGTGACCTGGAACAACCTAGTAGATAGATAAGTGGTTGCGCCAGAGTTTCTCGAGGAAATGGAAGAAAAAATGGTGAAAATAACGAAGAATTTAAAGGTTGCACAAGATAGGAAAAAAATCTATGCATATACGGGAAGAACTCACAAAGATTTTACAGTGGGTGACCCTGTGTTCTTAAAATTAAAGGCTAAAAGAAGTTCCCTGAAGTTAGAAATTGTTCAAAGATGACGACCAAATAATATGGACCATTTGAAATCCTGGAGAGGATTGGTCTAGTTGCATGCATTCTTTCATTACTTGCATCCATGTGTCTTTTCTTAAAAAGTATGTACCTGATGTTAATCATGTAATTGATTGGAATGTGATTCAGGTGGAGAAAGAAGGAGATTTTTGAGTTCAATAATTGTGTATATTGGATCATAAAGTCAATATAATCCATAATAGAGAAGCTAGTGAATGTAAATTTGACCTATTATAGTCCCGAAGACGTGACTTGGGAGCATGAGGATGCCATGTGGGAAGAGTACCCCTTTCTTTTTGAATATTTTTGAATAATTTTTCTTGTACATGTGTATATAATGCACTAAGGATAGTGCATAAATAATGGGGAGGGGAATGTAATACCCATAGGACAAACCCCAATTGTAAATGTACATATAGGCTAATGAGTTAGGATTTTTGTGTCAGAGTTCCTTTGTATATATTATTTGAGGCGAAATTGTCTCTGTGGTTATTAGGATAGAGAGCCGAGATAGTAAAAGGAAAATGATCCTATCATTGTAATATGTAATCACACCCATATTATTAATAAAAATACATCATTGCTACATACCAACCAAACAAAATACTATGAGGGGATATAACTCCAATAGAAGGGAAAAGAGAGCTAAGACTCTAGGAAGAGGGGCTAAGCCAAGGGGGATTAATCCCAAGAAAATATTATATTAGTATTTCCTAAAGTTCAAGTTATATGACATTTTATCCTAATTTCCTAAGAATGGGGAATGTATCACCAGGTGAAGGAAAGTGGGGACAAGGTAGTTCCCAACATGAAAAGTGTCAAGTTGGGAACATGCAAATATAAAGTTAGGAAATAGTGTATTTTCCATCATTATTACCCTCATTCTCTTATTCACTATTTCCATACATACCTTCCTACCATCATCACCCATTCCTATACTTGGGAGCTATAGAGATAATGTTAAATAGTAAAACCTTAGTAATTTGAGTGGAAGAAGCGGGTTTTCAAGAATGTGTGTATGTCGAAGAACAAGTTTTTTAGGCCTGTGTGTATGCTAAATAAGCAGGTTGTTAGGTTTGTGTGCATTCTGAACAAGATGGTTTTCAGGCTCTTGAGCATTTTGTCTGGGTGAGAGAACTGCTCGGAATTGTTTTTCCCTGTGCATTGGGAAATAGCTACATATCTTTGAGATTTTATATCTAGCCTATTGTTGAAGCCCTGGAAGGGAAGTGGGTAAATTGAAGGATTGTTGAGAAGATAAGGGGCACACTTCCTGGAGTGAGAGAGGATGTGGGAAATGAGAGGTTGTAGGATAGTTGCAATAGTTGGCACCATGACCTGAGTTTTATTGTGATGGTTAGACCTTAGTTTGTCTTAGGAAGCCTTCCCTGGTGAAGTTTCTAGACTCAATTTGCGTGTGAACTATTGTTGAGAGCTTATGAGCAAAAGATTCTATGGCGAGGAGGAACGTTTGAGGTATGCACATAGTTGGTTTACTAGTAAAATATAAGTGTATTTTTATATGTTTTCACTATATGTATAATTTGCTGAGTATATATACATATACATTTATGGTAATTATGTATGCATTAAATGTATATGTTTATGCATGAATTTGTATGTTTCTTGTATTGGATATTTTCATTCATATGCAAGGTATATTGTTAATTAAAAATGGTATCGAAGAAGAGAATTGTTTTGTGTGGTTTGGCCCAAATTAGGGCTAGGGACACTATGTCATGGTATCATAGAAATGTTTTTGGGTTTGTCTGTAACGGGGTATGTTACACTATAACACTTATTTGAAATTATAGAAGTTCAATGAACAAGTGAAACATGATAGATGGAGGATGTTCCAATTACCAAGTGGATTGTTCAACATGAACCAGATGTCAAGCAATATAAGAAGTGATGTCATCAAGCCAGGCTTCAATTCGAATGTTAACATAGTATTTAAGTACCTGTTCTAGATAACAAAAAACAACAAAGTATGAAATTATAGCAGTACGAGGCTCCACATATTGTGTTATGTCAACGATTTCATTCATTATCATATCATGAAATCATTTATGACCAAACATATCTTGCAGTCGATTGAAATTTGTTGAATCTAAAATAACTATTGTTACTAAAATTAACACATTCTAAAAACCCAGATCACAGGTGATCAAATGATATAACATATTTTTAAGACTGTGATATGAGCTCAATAATTATGTATACCTATAAATATGTCAATATACAATAAATATAGAGTTAATGAAGAAAAGAGAATCATGAAAGTCTGGACAACAAATTATTGTTAAAACTTGTTTACAGTTCTTAATAAAAGACACTTTTGATATGAATCTTGGTGTGCAACTAATCATTTAAGTCTGTAGTTATTTTTAGCACTGTATTTCAAAAGAGGAAGAACCCCCTATTCTGGTATATTGTTTCTTTGTTTATCAATTTCTTTATCTTTTGTCCAAATAATTTATTTATGCTTTGTGTTTTATCTTTATTCAATTATTTTAGTGTGCATATTTCAATTTCATTTAAGGATTTACAAAATAGGCATTCACATATTGATTTATAATTTAACCAATCACAAGAAGGTATCATTAAAATAAACTCTAAATCTTGTGATTCAACATATAATTGTAACCTCCATATTCAAAACTTATGGTTTTAATATATTGTGAATCAAAACTAAATGTGATCATTTCCTTTTTCGAACTAGTTTTAGCTATATTTGATTTTAATTTAATAAGAATAGTATAAGTGCTTGAATGATAAATGAAATATTCTCTCTTTACTTTATTAAATACTGCAAAGGATCTAAAACTGCATATATTGTTCTCAACACTTCACAGTTATACAATAACTCTGGTATAAAGAATAAATGAAACAAAGTTTATATCTATTTTATTTAAAACAAAAGTAATGTATATAAATTGCTTGAAAACCATATGTTACAGTATTTTTCCCATGTGACCTTCGGTCATGTCACAGCAGAGCGAGACCATATGTAAAAGATAAAACCTACCCTCCCAAACATAAATGTTATAAGAAAATAACTACTTTGAAGAAAGAAGGAGAGAAGGAGAGAAGGAGAGAATTCACACCTTGCATCCTATGTCTGATGTCGATCCTCCATTTCCACCTTTAATTTTTCCCCTGATCTCCATTGGTATCAACCTACAAAAGAAGACCCAGTCTATGTTGCAATAAGGTAGTTATGAATTCAAAGCATACATATAATGTGAAAAAATTAAAGTATATGAAGAAAACTAACATATATCAACAAATTGAATCAATTTAGACATGTCTAGATGGAAAGAAAAGTCTTTTATTGAAAATAGTGGAAGTGGGTAGTTACAACCTGACTCTAATCATTGGCACTGCCTCAAATCCAATGACCTAGGTTCCTCCACTGGTCCTTAAAGAATAAACGCAACATGGTGTCTCTTCCTTGGATGGCTCAGAAGGGATAGTAACACAACCTATAACCACATATGGGAGACAAAGGAATGCTAGGAAACAATTTCCATATCAAGGGGATATTACTCAGAGGATCAAGGAATGTATGGAAGATTGCAAATTTATCAACAAAATATCGCACCTAGGTTTCCCCCCACATCCATGCCCTCAAAGGTTCCTTTATACCATACTCAAAGGGTTGAGGTGGTTTTATTCCATTGTGTACAGGCCAAGGGAAGTTTGGTAATGATCCCAACCGAAAAATCCACACAAAAATGTGGAATATTTTATTTTTTCATAATTTTTTAGGGCATTCACAGGTTGTAAACAAGAAAAGTCCGTACATACATGATTTGCACACGAGTGACCTGCGAATGGAAAAAAAAAATATTTTTTTTAATATGATTTTGATGGGATTTAAGTTTGCAAGCTAGGGAAAATGGCTAAGACATCTCACAAACATAATTGATGTGGCGTTTTTTGTTATAACAGATGCCCCCTAATGTGTGAGGTCAGAAGGGAAACTAGTGGCCAAAATAAATTATAACCCTAAGAGGAGAGGATGCAATGAAGTAGATTTAATGAAATTTCCTAAAAAGTTGATCCAAGAATAGAAATTATCAGGAGAAATCAAGTAAGAGCCTTCTCTTCCCAAGTCAGGCATACCAATGCTCGGGAATGATGTAAGCATGGCCAGCGAGTCAAGTACACTGCAAATCCATGGAATATATGAAAGTACGATTGATTTCCATGGCCATGAAAAATACACAATGGATCCATGTGATATATATAAAGTAGTGATCATGGCTATGAAGAATACACAGTGGATCCATGTGAAAATCATATCATAGCCACAAATGGATACATAGTGGATCTTTGTCTCAAAATCCAAATCAGAGGATATATATAGAACCAATGGAGTGAACAAGTGGATCCTCTACAAGTACCAATGTATGAGGTGGGGTACAATATGTTGGGTAGGAGCACAAAATATGTGATGCTTGTACTTCACTTGAACTATTAAAAATGATATGTTGATGTACGAGTCTACACCATGTGAATAGATGTGTTGGGGTCAAACATAGTGAGACACTGTTTGATTACTGTTCATTGATGTATACCATTAACAAACATGAGACAACCCACCAATGATGATAATGGGTTTCAAGGTACCATGGTACAATCTAACAAGTGTGAATAAATGAGATGGTGTTGAACACCTAGTTGAATCTATTGATTAGGGGATAGTCAAACACCTACTAGAATCTATCGATCAGGGGACATTGATGAATTCCCACTGTTAATAGTGAGGGAACATGTTGGGCCCTTCATTTTTGGGATAAGGAATTGTGCAATTGTTGACTGAGAACGAGTTGCCCAAGCTTTAGAAGAAGCTAGATACTAGAGCAAGTAAGAGCAACAAAAAGCAGTTGTGAAAGACAGTGCAATGCCAGCTAAGAAACAAAAGGTTGCAACAGAAAAAGGAAGCATGCAAGCCAACATGAAAGACACAACCTAGCTATATATAGGGATGAAAATAATTGTAAAAGGGTTAGTCGATTGGGATTTTAGTGGTTGGGTTGTGTGTATCTTGATTGGTTAGCTAGTGATTCAATTGAATTGTGATCAACCTCAGTCTGATATTTCCCTCTTGGTGAGGTTGTTGTAAGTTGAGTCGCGTTTGCACTGTAACCAATGTATCAGCCTGAGAATTGGAGTTCTGTGATATGAGTCGAGTCCAAAGTCTATACATAGCTCTATTGAGTATCTATGTGTCTGTAATTGAATAAATATTATGAAGCTAATATCAAGAAGGAACGAAATTTACAAAATATGATGTGTCTCTGTGTGTTTTAATTATGCATTACAATACTTCTTTATGGTTTATGATTCCTACTTGATGGTTTTATGTTTAAAGGTTTGTTCACAACGTAAGTATGTTTGAATCTTGCACACATAAGATTCAGATTTGTTCATGTATCCTACGCAAGATCACGATGAGTCTTAAAGGTTCCGTGGATCCTCCTAAGTCTTTTCCTTACCATTCCCTATCTATTTGTCTCAACAACTCTTCGGGTGATACTTCTTATCTTCAGAGGAGATGGAAATGCCAGTGCTCTAGACTACTCAGTACCTTTTGTTGGTAACCTGAGAAGGACCCTGGTCTGATCAAACTTGCACCAACAAAATGGTTATGTTGTTGGGGCCTGTGTTAAAAGGGAACCTGTAGGGAGAATGCTTTCGTGGATCCACAGATCTAGTATTGACCAATGGTGGGAAATAAACTATGATGCCTTCATATGGAAAGAAGAAAAACTGAGGGGAAAATCGGTGGAAGACACTCATGAAGCAATCTTTTACTCAGAAAGATCGAGCAAGCAATATGATATTTTTTGGGTTAAGCTTCCAGAAGAATTTTTCCACTGGATAAAGAGGCTCCAAGAAGCTCCAGAGTTCCAAGAGAGAGTCAAGAGGATCTGTTCTTGGGACACTGAAAATCTAGCAACATTTCAGAGGCTGGATTGTCCAGTCATGCGAGCGATTGATTTCTGGGTTAGTACCACATTAGACGGATATATTATCGAATTTGCAACTGAGAACCACCAATATTTTTCGCTAGCAGTGGCAATTTTCAAGAAAGACACAAGGGGAAGACTATCAAGAGAAATCCCCCTATGGATTAAGGATTTCTTGATGGAAGAGGGGATGATGAATATGTCCCCGACTGAGGTGGAAGTGTAAAAATCCTCGCTTAGGGTAGGGAGAGAAGGGGGTAGAGTCATGGCTTGAGAGAGGGGAAGTGTTATTTGAAAAATGGGAGGAAAACAATAAGAAACAGACTCGAGAGACGAGAAATCCTTGAAGAGAGCCACCATATTGAGAAGTTGTGGTGCGACAAGATCAACAAAGAAGCAACATAGTCCCAGAAGTTGAGGAAAGAAGGAGGATCAAGAGAAGTAGAGGAAAGACAGGTGAAAGAGTTGTAGAATATGAGAATACAAGAAAGACTGTCCAGTCAAAGGTTAAGTGAGAGAGAAGAACATAGAGAAAGAAGTCCCCAGGAGGTTGGACAAGAAGGAGAAGGTGTAGACGTAGGAGAGGAAGAAGATGACATGAATATTGAAGAGGAAAGAAAAAATTCAACCCCGATAACAGGAGAGATCGAGAATCCGGTCAAAGATATAATTTTGTTGGAAGCAAATGAGACCCCCCAGATCAAAGAAAACCTCCTTGAAGCCAGTGGAACCATCCCTAAATCACCCATACCCCAAGTGTCTTCAATACAAGCGGTAAGTTTGATACTACCTTCTCATGCTAGTTTTGTTCTAGTACAATTAGTTAGTCAGTCATAACCTGTAAGTGTGAGTACAGGGAGGATATTAGGATCCCTTGGTAGATAACAAGAAGGACTGTTAGGGTTTATATTAATAAGAGCAACAAGATCAACAATGGTTGGCCATGCGGGAGGTTTGATTGCCCGATACCTAGAATTTTGGGGTAAGGGAGATGAAGACATTGAACAACATTAGTTCTTGTGTGAAGCAATCTAGAGATCCACAGGGACTCCAGATGTGAATAAGTTGGTCAAGTTCCAGACTACCTTGAGAGGTCGTGCTCTCAAGTGGTACATGAAGATAATTGAGCCATGAGTGTCAAGAATGTAGGTTCAAGTGTTCACTCTCGGCCATGTACAGACAAGGTTCATAGCAGAGTTCAAACTTCCCCAGTCAAAACAACATGCTTTGTCTGAGCTGCGTGAGATCCAACAATAGGAAGGTGAATCAGTATGGGAATACAACCATAAATTCAAATATGCTATAGGGAGGTTAGCACATCCAATCAACGAAGAACATCAAAGGGAGTGGTACATTCAAGGGTTGTTGCCTATGACTCGGATTCCACTAACGCAACAACATATAACAAATTTAACAAACACCTTCGAACACTCGATGAAGATTGAAGCCATGGCGGGATACCCGGGGAGACTAAGAGTGATCAGACCCCTAGCAGATGTGAATCTGCTGCAACTAAAAGGGCAGATATCAGTTCTTACATAAAATATTCAGGAGTTGATGATACCCAGACTAGGACAACCACATGCTTGGTGGACTGGATGTTATACAGAAGGACATCTCATGAACGAATGTCCATGAATAAGGGGAATGATACCTCCTCAGAATCTGATGGTACCCCCACCAGGACCCACGGGAAGAGTTGCACAAGTGTCTACTATTAAGAACCAAATATCAATATAGAATAGAAAAACCTCAGAATAAGTACTCAACACCTTGAAAAAGAGATAATTTCAGATAATAAGCCTCTTCGAGGGGGAAACCTCCTTTTACCCCACATAAATGTTCAAGTACAAGATGATTCCAAATGAAAATGTCTCCTCGGTATATATAGGAGACTAGGAGGTATAATTACAACTAATGGAATAAAGCCAACATAAATAAAATAACATTACTAATGTAATATGCCCCAATTAAGGGGTAATGAGCCAATATTAGGGCTTAACATGCCCCTCCCCTTGAGACAAGTGTTGTTCACAATGATTGAGTAACTCTAGATGCTTCTGTATAAAAGAATCATCTTCCCAAGTGGAATCTTCAGCCGATAGTTTCCTCCATTTAATGAGATACTCTGAAATGGATCTATTCCTCAGCTGGCGAATTCTTGTGTCAGTGATGGCTTCAGGCTCC
>ML792000.1:132943-149512 GCA_009831015.1 Picea engelmannii | reverse complement strand
GTCCATCATGGCCTTATTCTTGTTAGGGTCTACCTTGACACCTTCATGAGATACAATATGACCCAAATACTCTACCTCCTTCACTCCAAAGAAACATTTGGATGGTTTGGCATATAGTTGTTGCTCCTTTAGTAGTTGTAGCACCTTGTCAACATATTTCACATGATCCTCCCAAGAAAATGGAATTCATCAACCCTTGGAATGTGGAAGGTGCAATTTGAAGGCCAAAATTCATGACCAAAAATTCATAATGGCCTTCATGAGTTCAGAATGTTGTTTTTGGGATATATTTCTCCTTCATTCTAATCTCATGATACCTTGAACGAAGATCCAATTTTGTGAAATAGATTGTTCCATTTAGTTCATCTAACAATTCATCAATGAAGGGAATGGGAAACTTATCTTTAATAGTGATCTTGTTGAGCTCTCTATAATCTGGACACATATGCCATGAGCTATCTTTCTTGAATACCATTACCACTGGTGCAGAGTAAGAACCTTGGCTAGGTCTAATAATTCCATCCTCTAACATTTCTTCAACCATGCACTCAATTTCACTCTTTTGGGCATAAGGGCATCTATATGGCCTGATGTTAGGAGGAACACTCCCAGGAATTAGGTGAATTTCATGATCATGATTTCAAGTGGGTGGAAGACCTTTGGGAATATCTTCAAATACTTTGGAATGCTTATCAATGATCCCTTGAAGATCTTGAGGAATAGATGGCTTAGATGTTTGAACATCTAGTGAGCATAGTTGTGCAATAATGCCTTGATGCCCCTTTTTCAATAATTTTGTCATGCCATTAGAGCTTATCACCTTACCAGGTTTTCCTGTGATACCTCTTAACTCAATTTCTTTTCCTTCTAATGAAAATTTCATGAAAAGTTCTTGAAAATTAAAATCCATTGTTCCTAATGATTGTAGCCATTGGATTCCTAGTACAACATCTGCACCACCCATGGGTATAGCAATCATTAGACTATTCATTACATATTCCCCCATATTAATATTGATCTTATTTCATTTTCCTGAGAAATTGATAGTTCCTCCATCTGCAATCATTACTTGAAACTCTAGCACTGGATATACAAAGCAATTGAGAGCTTTGGCTAATTTATAGTGAACGAAATTATGAGTACTACCATAATCAATTAGGACTATTACCTTTTTCTTTTTGATGTATCCTTTGATATTGAGGGTTTGAGGAGGGCTAATTCCATCCAATGCATTACACGATATCGTGGGAGTGAACTCTTCAGAGGAAATTGCTTCTAGATTTTCATCTTGAGATGGTTCTTGTTCTTGTTCTTCTTCCTCTTCACAATATATGTAGAATAATTTCTTCTCACCACACTTATGTCCCTGACTATACTTGTTGTCACGGTTAAAGCATAAACCTTTTTCTTTTCTTTCCTCCAATTGTTGAGGTGTCAACCTTGTAGGTTGAGGTGTTTTAAAAGAAGGATCATTGTTCTCTCTATAGATGTTAGGATTGGTCCTTCTAGTAGCCATAGCCAAATTTTTACTTTCAACATTTCTTGCCACCTTAAATTCATTCTCCAATGATTTGGGTTCCCAAATATGAACCTCATGTTGAATGTTATCCTTTAAAGTTCCTATGAATACATCAATCAAGTGCTCATCTGGAATATCTGTTACCTTTATATTCAATCTTAGGAAGTTCTCAATGTTCTCGGTAACTGAACCCTTTTGCTTGAGATTTATCAATTGGCTAAAGAAGGTATTGCTCCTTGTATCCTCATAGTGTGCTATCATTTCTTCTGTGAAAATTGTCCAAGTGACGAGTCATTTGTGAGAACAAAGCCATCGATACCATGCAAATTGATTGGGTTCTAAATATAAAGAAGCAATTCATACCTTTTGTTTATGTGGCACATTATGTAGATCAAAGAATTGCTCCATCTAAAGTATCCATGTGATTGGGTCCTTGCCATCAAATTTCCTCATATCGATCTTAGGAACGTGGTTGGTCTTCAACCCAAAGTTGGATTTTCTCCATTCTTGATTCACCTTCCTTGTGTCGTCATCATAAATTTCATGGGATGCATTTTCACTTTCAGGTGTCTTCTCTGTTATGAATTTTTTCAATACTTCCATGATCTCCTCTTTTAAACCATCCATCTTTGCCTCCAACTTAGCTTCCATCTCTTGTAGTTCATCTTTTGTTACTATCTTCTTTTGTAAATCATTTATGTCCCTACACATTTCTTCACCTTCATAAAGAGTCCAAGTAGGATTGTCTAGAGGCTTATTTGGTGTAGTTCCATTTCTGGGTGGCATGTTGGCCAAGTATCACTTTTGAACCTTGATTTTTGAGGTGGTTTTGATAGACAATCTTTCTTTTGTTGTATCTCTCAAGTTTCATCCCTTCTGGGTATGAAACTTTCTTTTATGTAGTTCTCTGATATTTCTTCTTTGCTATGCCACAGGTCTGATCAAAATTGGATGTGCCAAGTGGAATTTACAGTAACTTCCCCACAACTTGTTGATTGTTGGCCTTTCTAGGAGCTGTCACTTATATAGCATGCCCCGCACAAAATAATTGATATAAAATTATGAAACTCATACTCGAAATACTACATATTGTCCACTATACAATGAAACCAGTCCCACTCAATTTGGATACTCTAGGAAGAAGTTCTGAGTGTTTTACCTGGAACACCTTCTTGATACTAGTCAATAGGACTAGTCAGATACCCTATCTTCCATATGGTGTATCTACAAATGTAAGATGACCCAGAAGCTGAAATTTTTACTACATATACCTTACTAATTTCTATGAATATCCCCCAGAGTTCAGGTTCTGAAACGTTACAGAAAACATTTTATAGCGAAAATTTCGCAATGACTGAGTTCAAGATGATTCCAGAACCGTATATTGCACAGGCTGTATCTCTGAAAGTATAATTCCTCAGGATCTTAAATCTTAACCCTACATACCTTGATCCATCTACGAAATATCCTCCAAGTCGTTCCTTCTGAAACATAGTATAAAACAAGTTATATCAAAAATTCCAAGGTGTCTCATATGTAGCAGCAAAACCCCAAGACCTTGAGCTCTGATGCCATATGTTAAGAACCAAATATCAATATAGCATAGAAAAACCTCTGAATAAGTACTCAATGCCTTGAAAAAAAGATAATTTCAGATAATAAGCCTCTTTGAGGGGGCAACCTCCTTTTACCCCACATAAATGTTCAAGTACAAGATGATTCCAAATGAAAATGTCTCTTTGGTATATATAAGAGACTAGGAGGTATAATTACAACTAATGGAATAAAGCCAACATAAATAAAATAACATTACTAATTTAAAATGCCCCAATTAAGGGGTAATGAGCCAATATTAGGGCTTAACATCTATGAACTTACCATTCTATTATAACCCTATAATTTATAGGATCAACTGTTGATTGTAATTTTGTTCCTTTAGTGTTTTTGACTTGAAGATATTGCTGCATTTTACAAAAGAAAAAGAAAAGAAAAAAGAAAGAAAAGAAAAGAAAAGGAAAGAAAAGAAATGAGAAAAACAAAACGAGGGCATAAAATAGAAAAGGATAAAGCCCCATGAATTGATAATGACTTGATCCATACAGTGTAAACATGACCAATTCTTTTAAATTTAAGTATTTAGGATTAGTGAATAAGCTTGGCTATATTGTCTAATCTTAGCCAAGTGAATTAGGTTAGCTAGTGAATGAATTTGATCAAACAGTCTAATCTTGGTCAAATAACCTCAGGGTAGAGTATTTTCTTAGCCCAAAAGTTTAAGATGGGATAAAGGTGCAAAGGAGTAGGTTAGGACATCGGTTAGTTAGTTTCTCTTCAATAAAATGTGTAAGATGATTGATGAAAAATGCAGGATTTTGATGGTGAAATGTTTTTTCTAACCCCATGGTGACAAAAGAAAGGGGGGCAGTGCACAAAACCCATAAAAAGGTCATTAAGCCTAAGTTTGGCCTCAATATTGAAACGCGCCCCAGAGATTAAAGATCGGGCCTAGATCTATGACTAAGATGTTGGCGCCCAGATCTACGGTTCTGATGAGTTTTCAGACCCCCCCGACCGTTCGACCTTCAACGGTGCAGGGGGGGTCCGAAAAGGTGATTAAAGTGTGAGCTCAGATCTACGGTCATACCATCAACGCCCAAATGGATGGTCCACAGGAGATTCCAGACCCCCCTAACCGTTATACCTTTAACGGTGGGGGGGGGGGGTCCGACATGATGGTTAAAGAACACACTCAAAACAACGGTTGATCTAGATTTGCTAAGATCAACAGTCAACAAGGGATCCCAGACCCCCCAAACCTTTCTACCTTTAATAGCGGGGGGGGGTCCGGAATGAAGCAGCGTCCACGCGAGCCCCATCCCTACATGGCATCATCTCATTGCATCTTACCTCCTCGCTCCAAACATTTACCGCCTACCATTTTTCCAACTCACCACCATTATCTAGAGATATCACATCCCAAAACCACCCTTTGCAAGTTCCATGTCATGACCCCGTCAGCATGTCCCATCCATCTAACCGTTACGGGTCATATCTTTTCGTTCATCCCCCAATCACCATTATGCACGTCAACTAGATACACACGTCAAACGTCTTTCACCCTACCCTCTCATGCTCTAAATTAATTGTTAACCATTTATTACTAGCCACATGCCCGTCGTTGACCTGAGCTTTCCTTTTTTTCTCAACAAACACCCGTTCACTAAATCCCAACCCCGTTTCGGTCATTCGCATTGCACTCACACTCCATGCCTATGAGAGACTCACTCTCCTTCACCTCTGCAACATCTCATCCAACCTTAGCTTTTGCCTACTAATGTGTGTTCAGTGTGCAGGTACCGGTGGAAATCAATGGCGCCCAAAAGTAAAAAGTCAAATGTGGAGGAAAATCCTTTTCTCCCACCTCTTGTCGATCTCGACCAGATCCCATTAGCAGACAAAAACTATTTAATCTCATAAACCAGGTCTGAATTTGACTTTTCTCAGCTAAAGTCATGGTTTAAAGACACCTTCATCGATTAGAGAAATGAAATTGGGCTCTGGCAGTCAAGTCTCCCTCTGTATCTTTTTCCCCAAGTCTATCACTTTCCCAAATTCCCTCTCAAATTCCAAGCGCACTACCTCCTTGATAAAAGCTATAGTATCTTCGTCTGGAGATACCTTTTTCCTTATTACACTCGAGGCCATCGATCAAATGATGCAGGTACCCAGAGCCAAACCCCGTTCTCCCCTCACAATTGAAATTCTGACAGAAATGTATCAGAACCTATCTTTTCCACAGAGAGAACAAATCTTTGAGTTGTTCCTCTCACAAGATTCCTAATTCCCTAAGAAGAATCCTCCCTCTCATTCCTCCATATTTTCTGAAAAGGGAAATCAGATTATCTCGACACTGTGTTGTTTTCGCGGTTACTTCTCAAATGAAGAGGTGCATGAGCCTATCCTAGGTTTCCTGTCCATTTTCTCCATTGAAGAGAAATTTGCCCTCCAATTTGATTACAACAGTTTTTTGGCCAAGAACCTGCACAAGAAACTAGAAAATTTCCCTATAGAAGGCATGTTTCGGTATTGGTCAATGCTGGCCTACATGTTTATGTTCTATCAAGAAAACAAATTTCCTTTTCTCATGCAAACAATGGACAAGGACGGAAAACCACAAGAAGTAACTCCATGGACGTCGTTGCTCAAAAGAAACTCCATTGAGTTCAATTTCAAACAATTCATCGAGTTGTTTTATCACCCAGTGGTGGGCATGCTCAATGGAAGACAAGAATCGAGGATAAATGAGAAGATCCAAAGAGTTCTGCACCTTTCGGATCTCGCAAAGACTGGGGACTGGTTCCTATACCAAAATCACATGGAGATCAGAGTGTATGGGTGTGAACTAGCTCTGTACAAATTGCCTAAGTATGTGCATGTTCGAATATTTTCACTGGAGTATATTCGTGAGATGATAAATTCAGATGACATTCATTTTGTGTCTCTCAAGAAAAAACAACAGATGACGATTAAAGGGAAAATAGGACCATTCATCTGCAATAGTCGAACTACTGGGGAAGAGGCAAATAAACTATTAAAGGGAATGAAATTCAACACCAGTTTCATTTGGAATTATGATCCAAGTGAGATCATTGCAAAGATGAGAACCAAAAATAAAAGTTCACCTTATGTTGACACCCTCAAACCAAAAATTGAAAAGTATGTGAACCAGACAGAGTGGGAGGCAAATACTCTGGTAGATACTAAACAACAGGAAGCTCCTTCAAGTTATTTTTCACAGACTGCCACTCCACAGATACCAAAGGAAAAAAGGCCAAGAAAGCATACCCTTCCTTCAATCACTGAGGTATCAACATAATATTTTCAGGTATACAACAAAAGACCCAAAACCATTCATGTTATTCACAAGTCTGGTGAGGAAGATCCTTACTTTGCCAAAGTGTTGGAGGGAAAACATCAGGTGGTGTCCACTCCTTGTTCAAAGAAGTAAATGGATATAGTTGTGACTGCCCAAACTTCACAAGGATTTGTACCCCTGAGCATTTTTGAAAAATATGACATGATTAAAAAGAAGAACCAGATGCTGGCCAACAACACTTACGCTCAGTTCTGGAATCAAACCTCCACAACACAACATAGATTGTTGTTAGATTTTGACACAGAGAAAGGAAAAATGCATCTAGCATTTCTGCAGGCACAGGTGCCTCAACCCAAAGAGATCACTAACTACAAAAGGTCAACTATGTTTTTGACACCAAACAAGTCCATATGGATGATCAGATGGATTTGCATAGACAGACTGGAGAAATGGTTTTCTCCACCTTGACAGATGCTTCCTTTGTAGCAGTGAAGTTACAAATATCTCTAAACAATTTTCAGACCCAATTGAAGTTGGAAAAGATATCCTCTTTTGCAAAGGATAACAGAATAAAATCCTTAGAGGAGTTGCTGCTCAAGATTGGGTATGATCCCTCAAATGTAAAAGTAGCAGAGGAGATGATAAATAAAAAGAATGCTGACATTGCATCTCTGAGAAAATAGCTGAAATTTCCACCAACAGAGGATTCACAAGATAAAGAAATAGATGAGGTAGAAGATGAGGAAGAGGAACGGTTGAAGCTAATCATGCAGCAGAACGCACAGGTAAAGGAAATGGAGGCAGAATTGGAAAGGTTATTGAAAGAAAAGGAGAAATAAACCCTGATGGAAGTTATTCCATTGAGTGTAGTTCCCCTGGAAGAAGTCAGTATAGTAGTTGTGCCAACGACCACTATAACATAAATTCCATCGGAAAATCCATTGACAGCATTGGAAAAGACTGTGGAGCTAGCAAAGTCCATGGAGGAGATGACTCTACAAGGAACATAAATCAATAGGCTAAAAATGGAGGTTGAAAGTCTCTAGGAACTCAAGTCTTCCTTCCAAACAAGATACAATGTTGAGATACAAGCATCGAAGAAGCTTAAGTAGGAAATACAACAGCTCCAAAAACAAACAGTGGCAAGAAATACATTAGCAGAGGCTAAGGAAAATATATGGACAGACATCTCCAATTCCATAAACGATATTTGGCCCATGGTGCAAATCATGTTTGAACAACATGATCTGGTGCTAAAGAGTAGGCAAGCCATTGACAGGATAAGAAGAGAGTTGAATGAAATGCCCTCGGCAGCTAAGGAGATCATCAAGTTTATGAATTCAAAAACCAAGGAAGAGCTTGAAGAACTAAAATTCGAAGACAGAACAAAAACCATCCTTGAAGTCAAAGGAGTGTTGATCAAAAGAGGATTAATGTTGCAGTTAGAAGAGAAAGCTCAGAACATGGAAATTGGAGTTCATAGATTTTTTAACAAGCTTGAGGCCTTACAAAAAAAGGGCCTTCCTGGTCTACTTGTCCTAAATGATAAATTGATGACTTTATCTGATTATAAGCAAAAGATTTCCACCATGGCCAAAGATAGTTCCAAGATTTCAGGGATACAGGGCAGCATCACGGGCAAAGTGTTCTTTGAGACTTTGCAGCCTGACCTCACCATACAGCATCAAATCAAGTACATTTTCCTCACCAAGATGAATTTTGCTAAGTACATCGAGATGGATGACATCTACCACCGGCTATTGAAAGTTACCATCCCAAGCACACACAGATGGGATGAGTTGTGTGAATTGATTGAGTAAAGGTAGAGGTCTCATCCAACTCAGCATCCAGTGCAGTCAAAGTCATCTGAATGACTCACCAGCAGTCTTCCCCAAAATCAACATGAAATATTCGACACATCATCATCAGTTACTATATTTCTTCATCTTGTTAGCTAGTTAGTTAGACTCAAAGTCTACCACGTCCTGATCATTAATGACATGGTCATTTGTAACTTTGATTATAAATATTTAAAACTTAGAAGTATTGAGGGTTGATCTTTACGCCCAAGCAAGATGTAATCGTTGTAATTTGTATTAAGAGGTTATGCCAGTAATACAAAGAGACATTTCACAAGATTCCTACATGTTAGTTGTTGGTGAAGTTTCATCTTTCTTCGTAAAAAAGTATTTCTTTCTCAGTTATCATATTGTTTTTCTAATCTAATATTTAAAAGAAGTTAAAGTTGTAGAATTTGCCATTGTGTACTATGTTCCTAATCTTTTACAGATTTAAATGTTTTCTTTCTGATGTTACAACAAATAAATTCTTAAATGTTTTTTTGTTATAACTGATATCTCACCTTTTTCAGCAATACATCATTTTTATTCCTAAAGAATCCAGCAGTTGCACTATCTTGCCCTGTAAAACGAATCTTATAAAAACTTTTTTGACCTCCATATTTTTAAAATAGACCCCATAGCCCACTGGAAGCGTAAGTGATATTTAGCCATTTCATTTAAAAACAATACAAACAACTTGATTATATTCTTTTTTAACTAGCCTAAAATCTGGAAAATCCAAACAAATCTAAAACTTACAAAGAGATCCCTCTCTGAAACTGGTAGGGCTAGCTCCCAGTTTCAAAGTGGTTGGTTAAGGTTATCTCTGATAGATTTCTTCTTACCTCACAAAAACCTCTGGGAATTTACAGAGTGATAACATAAATGGCGACTCCACTGGGGAAGAATTGAACAAACTTTCCATCCCTTGATTTCTTTCCCCTAGACAAAGATAACTTTATTTCTGAAAGAATCACAAACCCTAAATATTATCTAGAAATAATGTTCAAAGGTTGTTAAATTTTTTATATAATAGTTAAAAATATCCAAAAGAAAAATAAAATCAATAGTTCTGGCTCCCAAAAGAATTTCTACTAGATCTCATCCTGACCCAGAACCTACAATTACAACAGATAATCCCGAAAGATTACTCAGGAAGAAAAATACTACATATATTTCAAGGATTAACAACCCACTTCTAAGGTCCCTTTCCATCCCAGAGAAGTTAGTTGTTCTTCAAGGTCTTGATTCTGATATATCCTTTCAACCAAGTCTTTTCAGGACAAAATCTGACAGTTTTGTCACTAAAACGGTCTTAGATCAAATCATCTTTCAGCCCAGGACCCCTGAAATACTCTCTACCAAAGCTGAAGATGATCAACGTTTTCATCCTGAGACTGATAAGCTTGAAGACCTAGTTGTGAATCTTGGTCAAGCCTTAGACAAACTCCATCTTCAGTAGTCCGTCGAACTTCTTGTTTTAACCATTGTTGAAGTTTCTGTTAAACCTAAGCTAGGTCACTCCATTTCTCCAAGCCCTTCATCTTTTTTATCTTCAGTCACTACCTCTCCTGTCACACAGGTTGTTGTCTAACCTCCTCCACCAATCATGGCGGCAAGATATGCTCCATTGGTATTGGTTTCTCCTTTACATGACATGCCTCAAGATTATCAAACCACACTTCCTCGGTTTGATAGTACTGGTCCCTTGAATGCACATCAACATGTTGAAAAAATGAATGATTATTTTGACTTGCAAGAAGTAGACGAAGTTGACATGCAGATGATATTATTCGCACAAAGTCTGACTGGAGAAGTCAAAAAGTGGTTCAAAACCTTACGTGCTACTACCATAACTGACATTGTTGTCTTTCATCGAGATTTCCTTGATAGGTGGGAGATAAAGAAAAATCCTCTCCAGATTCTATCAGAATATGAGAACATTAGACAGAATCCAGGAGAGACAGTGCAGGATTACTACACTCGTTTCAACAATCTATACAATGCAATATCCGCTGCCATCAAACCACCGCAAGGTTTGGATTTATTAAAATTCCTTGATGGCTTTAACATTGACATGTCATATCAGTTGAGGGAAAGAAATGCAGCAACTCTGGAAGACATGCAAAGAAGTGTCGTCAGTGTGGAAGAAAATATTTTGGCCAGAAGGGCCAGGCAGAGAACAAAAAAGAGGGTCACCATCAAAGAAGAACCTTCTACTTCCTCATATGATGTCAAATTAGATTCTCTCGCCATAGCTATGGAGAAAATTATGGAGAGACTCACCATAAATTACAGAAATCCACCTAGGGAGAACCAAGTTGTCCCTCAGATTAGAAACCCAAACTTCAGAAGAAATCCACCTCAGATCAGGCAAAGAGATCCTAGAGATCAAAGGGAATAGAGAGAACCTGATCAACAGATTAGACCACCTCTCCAGGAGAATTATGTCCATGATGGGGAGGACATAATTGAGGAGAATGATGATACTCATATAAACCTAATGGGTTATCATGATCACAATCATGGATCCATTTTTCTCACCCAGGAAGAGCACGAACTATATCTCCTTTCACAAACAGAGGTAAATGAAAAAGTTGAGAAAGCAGAACAACAAGCCTTTGAGAACTCTATAATGGAGTTTCATAGGCAGTATAACCTGAGGAGTAAGAAGGAAAACGAGAAATCTCAGAAGAAGGTTGTTGAAACCAAGAAAACCTCAGAAAACCCTCCCAAGAAATTCCCTAAGCAAAATAATGTTGAATATCTTGCGCAAAAGACTCTAGAAATTCTTAAAAGAGCAATTTGGACTGAAGATTCATCAATCATTCAAACAAGTGCACCTAGCCACAGAGCTTCTGCTGATAAATTAGAAGTACAAACCTTAAACAAAACCACTTCTCCTTTTAGCCTTGAAGGGGAACTAGCTAAACTGAAGATTCTCATTCCCCTCTCAGAGCTGATGAACAAGAACGCTTACAGGTCTCAGGTGATAAAATATTTAAGCATCGAACCCGAGATAGGTACCAAATCTTTGAATGTTGGATCTGTACATCACTCTGACACAGTAAACCTTGTCGATGATCAACTTGAGCTCCTGTTTGGTCCTGAAGTTGATGGTCAAACTGATAATGGTATCATGGCCCCTTTTTACATCAGCCTAAACATCCATGATTTGATATTACACAATGCTATGCTGGATTTCGGTGCCTCCCACAACCTAATTCCCAAAGTTGTGATGGAAAAGTTGGGACTTGAGGTCACCAGAACCTACAAAGATTTGCGTTCTTTCGACTCCAGCAAAGTCAAATGTATAGGCATGATTAAAGACTTATGCATCACCTTGGCTCAAATCCTAGCGAAAAGTATGGTGATGGACATCGTCATTGCAAATATTCCTCCAAAGTATGGTATGTTGCTATCAAGGTCTTGGGGAGATAAATTGAGAGGAACCCTGCAGCTAGATATGTCTTACACCACCATTCTAATTTTCGGACAATAGAGAAGACTGTACAGGGAAACACTGATGAAGTATATGGTCAACAACTAGGAAAAGCCACACAATTGCCCACTATACTCTGCACACTCTGATCTAGACTCTTTTATTCTATACAACGATGGTGACTTTGAAGAAAAAATCGCACAACTGAAAGATTATGCACCTGATTCGAAGGATGATAAAGCAGTTATCGAAGTAAGAAATCCCATGATTGAAGAGAATGAGGATTTGCCAGCATATTTCTAGAGCATGGACTTCGATGGTGATGTGAGTAAATAAGGAGCTAGATCCGGAGTTTGGTGGCATAACCACAGGTCAAAGTATTCCGAGAATCATTCCTACAAACTGAACTTCCAATGTACTAACAACATAGTCGAGTACAAGGATTTGATGCTCGGCCTGAAGTTATTGAAGAAAGTTGGTGCCACGCAGATAATGGTAAGGGGTGATTCTGAATTGACTATAAAGAAAATCAAAGGTGAGTATGGAGCAAAATACTCCAGACTTAGCTCCTATAGGAATGTTGTTTTAGATGCTCTTCAATGTGTTACTGAGATTAGCTTACAGGTAATGCCTAGGGGACAAAATATACTTGTAGATGGGTTGGCTACATCGGTAGCTACTTGTAAAATTCCTTTATGTGCCACTCGCAAGTACACAGTGAAGGTGAAGTGCAGACAAACTGTTCTTGACAACATCAGATATTGGCAGGTATTTGGAAATGATGATCAGATCGAATATTTTCTACAATGTAAGAATGATTTCAAATGTACAAACATAGATTTAGAAAATGACGATGAATTTGTAAATAAAGAAGTTTTTGAGAATGGTAGTGTAAATAAAATAGATGCTGAAGAATTTAATGAAAATGATGTAGATTCTGATATTCTATAGTTGAAAAATAATGTTCTACCTAGAGGTTTAGTTATGTTGGAAGACTTGTTTGATTTTAATGACATTGCCAAAAAACCAAAAATTGAAGCTAGTGGTAAGGAGGTCGAAGAATGCAACATAGGAACAAAAGAAAAACCCAAGATGGTAAAACTGTCTAAATCTCTGCCACCAGAGAAAAAAAGCAAATACATTGAAATTTTTAAGGAATATATAGATGTTTTTTCCTGGGGCTATGAGGACTTAAAATCCTATGACACAAGTATCATACATCATCGGATTCCCATAAAAGAAGAACACAAACCTTTCAGACGAAAACTTAGGAGAATTAATCCCAAGTTGCTTCCCCTAATAGAGAAAGAAATCAAAAATATGTATGATGCAAAGATTATAGTCCCCTTGAGATTTTCCAAATGGTTTTTTAACCTAGTTCCTACCAGGAAGAAAACTGGTGAGATTAGACTTTGCATAGATTTCAAAAATCTGAACAAAGTCTCCCTCAAAGACAATTACCCTTTGCCCAGAATGGACCAAATTTTACAAAAGGTGGTTGGATCCAATAGGATCTCCTTATTAGATGGTTTCTCTGGTTACAACCAAGTTCTGGTCCATCCAGAAGATTAACAGAAGACAACTTTTACCACACCCTTGGGAACCTTCATGTATTTGAATATGCCTTTTGGTCTGATGAAAGTTGGGGCTACTTTTCAAAGAGCAATGTGCATTGCTTTTGTGAACGAGACTGGGAGATTTATAGTCATTTATCTAGATGATGTAACTGTTTACTCCAAATCTGACGAGGAACACTTGCTCCACCTCAAATGTGTGTTTGAGAAGTGCAGGAAAATTGGGATTTCATTGAATCTTAAGAAAAGCCTTTTCAGGTTAGAGGAAGGTAAACTACTAGGACACATAATCTCAAAAGACAGAATTAAAATAGATCCCAACAAGATAGAAGCCATCTGGAAGGTGGAACACCCTAGGAATATCAAAGAACTGCAATCTTTCATTGGAAAAATAAATTTCCTTAGAAGATTCATACCAAACTCGGTCGAACTTCTCAGGAATATCACTAATATGTTGAAAAAAGACATAAAAATCAAATGGAATGTCGAGTCCAAACATTCATTCGAGCAGGTGAAACATGCTCTCACCCAAGCCCCAGTTCTGATTAGCCCAGATTATACCAAAGACTTTCTTATTTTCTCCTTCGAATCTGAACACACCATAGCAGTTGTGCTATTGCAGAAAAATAGTGAAGGGTACAAACAACCCATAGCATTTTTCAGCAAATCTTTGAGAGATGTTTCTTTGAACTATAACATAATGGAGAAATAGGCCTTCACTTTGGTGAAAGCCATAAAGGACTTTAGAGACTATATTCTCCATTCTCACATGATTGTGTACGTCCCAAACATAGTGGTTAAGGATATCCTGACCCGGGATAATCCAGATGGTAGAAGAGGAAAATGGATTGCGGTTATTCTGGAGTACGACATTGAAATAAAACCTACTAAACTGATCAAAGGACAGGGTTTGGCCAAACTAATGGCTGAGTCTAATTTTCATTCTTTGGATATTAATTTTTTGGCTGCAGCAGACGGATCGGAAGAGCAGGCGACTCCAAACATAAAAGAGGTATTCTTAAACTCCCCTTAGTACGCAGACCTCATTTTTGTACTCTAAAATTTACAAGCTCCTCTAGGTTTGACTAAGACCAAAGCTAGATTTGTTAAATTGAAAGCACTAAAATTTTGTATTTTAGAAAGCAATCTCTATTGGAAATATCCTGGTGGTATCTTGCTTAATTTCCTGTTAAAAGACGAAGCTGACAAAGTTCTTCAAGATTTCCATGCAGGAGACTGTGGTGGGCACCTAAGTTGGAAGACCACAGCCAACAAGATTCTGAGAGTTGGTTTTTACTGGCCTACTCTATTCGTTGACGTCCACCAGAAGGTTACTGCTTTCCACAAGTGCTAGATTTTTTAAGGTAAAAGGAAGATTCTACCACTCCCTATGAAACCCATTTATGTTGAATCTCCTTTCCAACAATAGGTTCTAGACTTCATTGGTGAAATACATCCACCCTCCTCGGGCCAACACAAGTGGATCCTCATGGCCACAAACTACTTCACCAAGTGGATCGGGGCTATACCATGCAGACAAGCTATTGACTCTTTTATCATAAAGTTTTTAGAAACTAAAATTTTGTCTCGTTTTGGATGCCCTAGAAAAATCATAGCTGACAATGCAACAACTTTTAGATCCAAAAGGCTCATAGTTTTTTGTAATCAATATCATATTACTCTGGGACACTCGATGGCTTATTATCCACAAGGAAATGGGCTAGCTGAGTCTTCTAACAAAAGTCCGGTGAACATTCTCAGAAAGACACTACAGGAAAACAAGAAATCATGGCATAATAAGTTTGTTTTCGCACTTTGGGCTGACAAAATAAGCACCAAAAGAGCGATTGGTATGTCTCCATACCAGTTGGTGTATGGCATCAAGGCAGTTTTTCCCCTTTCATTATGAGTTCCAGTCATGAAACTATTGTAGGAAACACAAGAAGAACCAAATGATGTCCAGCGAAGGATAAATCAAATGATCCACCTAATGTAATCCAGAGAAGAAGTCTACAATAGAATTCAAGTGATCCAGGAAAATATAAAAAAGATTTATGACAAGAGAACCAAAGAGGATAACTTTGAATTGGGTGATCTAGTTTTGAGACAGGACTCCAAAAATGAAGATAAAGGTAAACATGGAAAGTTCGATAGCTTTCGGAAGGGTCCTTACACCATTCATGCCTTCAGAGGAAATAATTATTTTCTACTTGCTAATAGTGATTGATCAGACCTACCAGGGGGACCTGTAAATGGTAGGATGTTGAAGCATTACTTGCCACCTTAGTAGAAAGATCAGCATTCCCTTTCATTGTACATATTGTTTCTTTTACAAGTATTTTGTGTGTAGGTGCTTTTGTTCATGTGTTTGAATCTCGTGGATAAGGCCCTAAGACACTGAATAATGTCATCAAAATTTTCAAAATAAGCAAGTTAGATAATAGAAGAAGCTCTAGAGGAAATTTTTTCAAGACAACAAGAAACAATATTCTTGGCATCTCACAAGGAGGATACCATCCCCAGGTGGAGCCACTGTTATAACCCTATAATTTATAGTATCAACTATTGATTGTAATTTTGTTCCTTTAGTGTTTTTGACTTACAAATATTGTTGCATTTTACAAAAGAAAAAGAAAAGAAAAAAGAAAGAAAAGAAATGAGAAAAACAAAAAGAGGGCATAAAAGAAAAAGGATAAAGCCCCATGAATTGATAATGACTTGATCCATACAGTGTAAACATGGCCAAGTCTTTTAAATTTAAGTATTTAGGATTAGTGAATAAGCTTGGCTATATTGTCTAATCTTAGCCATGTAAATTAGGTTAGCTAGTGAATGAATTTGATCAAACAGTCTAATCTTGGTCAAATAACCCCATGATAGAGTATTTTCTTAGCCCAAAATTTTAAGTTGGGCTAAAGGTGCAAAGGAGTAGGTTAGGACATAGTTTAGTTAGTTTCTCTTCAATAAAATGTGTAATATAATCGATGAAAAATGCAGGATTTTGATGGTGAAATGTTTTTTCTAACCCCATGGTGACAAAAGAAAGGGGGGAAGTGCGAAAAAACCATAAAAATATCATTAAGCCTAAGTTTGGCCTCATATATTGAAACACGCCCCAGAGATTAAAGATTGGGCCTAGATCTACGACTAAGTTGTTGCTGCCCAGATCTACGATTCTAATGAGTTTTTGGACCCCCCCAACCGTTTGACCTTTAACGGTGTGGGGGGGGAGTATGAAAAGGTGATTATAGTGTGTTCTTAGATATGATTCATCCCATCAGTGCACAAATGGACAATCCACAGGAGATTCTGGACCC
>ML792000.1:114875-132922 GCA_009831015.1 Picea engelmannii | reverse complement strand
GGGGGGGGGGGGGTCCGACATGATGGTTAAAGAATGCTCTAGAAACAACGGATGATCTATCTTTGATCAGATGAATGGTCAACAAGGGATCCCAGACCCCCCAAACCTTTCTACCTTTAACAACGGTTGGGGGGGGTGGGGGTCCAGAATGAAGCAGCGTCTAGGCGGGCCCCATCGCTACATGGCATCATCTCATTGCATCTTACCTCCCCGCTCCAAACATTTACCGCCTACCATTTTTCCAACTCAACACCATCATCCAGAGATGTCACATCCCAAAACCAACCTTTGCAAGTTCCATTTCATGACCTTGTCAGCATGTCCCATCCATCTAACTGTTATGAGTCATATCTTTTCGTTCATCCCCCAATCACCATTCTTCACGTCAACTAGATACACATGTCATATGTATTTCACCCTACCCTCTCACACTCTAAAGGACCCGTTAACCATTTATTGCTGGCCACATAGCTGTCATTCACCTGACCTATCCTTTTTTGCCCAATGGACACCCATTCACTAAATCCCAACCCTATTTCGGTCATTCGCATTGCACTCACACTCCATGCCTATCAGAGACTCATTCTCCCTCACCTCTACAACATATCATCCAGCCTTAGCTCTCGCCTACTAACGTGTGCTCAGTGTGCAGGGACCGGTGGAAATCAATGGCGCCCAAAAGTAAAAAGTCAAATGTGGAGGAAAATCCTTTTCTCCCACCTCTTGTCAATCTTGACTAGATCCCATTAGCAAACAAAGACTATTTAATCCTAGAAACCAGGTCTGAATTCAACTTTGCTGAGCTAGAGTCATGGTTTAAAGACACCTTCATCGATCAAAGTGATGAAATTGGGATCTAGTAGTCAAGTCTCCCTCTGTATCTTTTTCGCCAAGTCTATCACTTTCAAGAATTCGCTCTCAAATGCCAAGTGCACTACCTCCCTAATTATAGAGCCATAGTATCTTCGTCTGGAGATACCTTTTTCCTTATTACACCCGAGGCCATTGATCAAAAGATGCAAGTACCCATAGCCGAACTCTGTTCTCCCATCACAATTGAAATTTTGACATAAATGTATCAGAACCTGTCTTTTCCCCAGAGAGCACAAATCTTTTAGTTGTTCCTCCCACAAGATGCCCAATTCCCTAAGAAGAATCCTCCCTATCATTCCTCCATATTTTCTGAAAAGGGAAATCAAATTATCTTAACACTGTGTTTTTTTCTCAGTTACTTCTCAGATGAATGGGTGGATGAGCCTATCCTAGGTTTCTTGTCCATTTCCACCCCTGAAGAGAAAGTTTCCATCCAGTTTGATTACTGCAGTTTTTTGGCCGAGAACCTGCACGAGAAACTAGAAAATTTCCCTACAGAAGGCATGTTCTGGTATTCTTCAATATTGGCCTACATGTTTATGTTCTATCAAGCAGACAAATTTCATTTTCTCATGCAGAAAATGGACAAGGATGAAAAACCACAAGTAGTAACTCTATGGATGTCACTGCTCAAAAGAAACTCCACCGAGTTCAGTTTCAAACAATTCATCGAGTTGTTTTATCACCCAGTGGTGGGCATGCTCAGTGGAAGACCAAAAATGAGGATAAACGAGGAGATCCAAAGAGTTATGTACCTTTCATATCTCACAAAGACTGGGGACTTGTTCCTATACCAGAATCACATGGAGATCAGAGTGTATGGGTGTGAACTAGCTCCATACAAATTGCCCAAGTATGTGCTTGTTCGAATATTTGCATTGGAGTATATTCGTCAGATGATAAATTCAGATGACATTCATTTTGTGTCTCTGAAGAAAAAACAACAGATGAGTATTAAAGGGTAAATAATATCGTTCATCTACAACAGTCGAATTGTTGGGGAAGAGGAAAATAAACTACTTAAGGAAATGAAATTCAACACTAGTTTCATTTGGCATTATGATCCAAGTGGGATCATTGCAGAGATGAGAACCAAAAATAAAAGTTCACCTTATGCTCACACCCACAAACCAGAAATTGAAAAGTATGTGAACCAGACAGAGTGGGAGGAAAATACTCTGGTAGATACTGAACAGTAGGAAGCTCCTTCAGTTTATTTTTCATAGACTACCACTCCATAGATAAAAAAGGAAAAAAGGCCAAGAAAGGATACCTCTCCTTCAATCACTAAGGTATCAGCAGAAGATTTTCAGGTATACAGCAAAAGACCCAAAACCACTCATGCTATTCACAAGTCTGGTGAGGAAGAGCCTTACTCTGCCAAAGCATTTGAGAGAAAACATCAGGTGGTGTCCACTCCTTATTCAAAGAAGCAAACGGATATAGTTGTGACCACCCAAACTTCAAAACGATCTACACCCTTGAGCATTTTCAAAAAATATGACATGATTAAAAAGAAGAACCAGATGCTGACCAACAACACTTACGCTCAGTTCTAGAAGTAAACCTCCACAGCACAACACAGATTGTTGTCATCTTTTGACACAGATAAAGGAATAATGCATCTAGCATTTCTGCAGGAACATGTGCCTCAACCCAAAGAGATCATTGACTACAAAAGGTCAACTATTGTTTTTGACAGCAAACAATTCCATCCGAATGATCAGATTGATTTTCACAGACAGACTAGAGAAATGGTTTTCTCCACCTTGGCACATGCTTCCTCTACAACAACAAAGTTACAGATATCTCTAAACAATGTTCAGACCCTATTGAATTTGGAAAATATATCATCTTTTGCAAAGGATAACAGAATAAAATCCTTAGAGGAGTTGGTGCTCAAGATTGGGTATGATCCCTCAAATGTAAAAGTAGAAGAGGAGATGATAAAGAAAAAGAATGTTGACATTGCATCTCTGAGAAAACAACTGAAATTTCCACCAACAGAGGATTCACAAGCTAAAGAAATAACTGAGGTAGAATATGAGAAAGAGGAACGACTGAAGATAATCATGCAGCAGAACGCATAGATAAAGGAAATGGAGGCATAATTGGAAAGGTTATTGAAAGAAAAGGAGCAATCAACCCCAATGGAAGTTATTCCATTGAGAGCAGTTCCCCTGGCAGAAGTTAGTACAGTAGTTGTGCCAACGACCACTACAGTAGAAATTCCATCGGCAACTCCATTGACAGCATTGGAAAAGACTGTGAAGCTAGCAAAGTCTATGGAGGAGATGACTCTGCAAGGAACAGAGTCAATAGGATGAAAATGGAGGTTGAAAGTCTCCAGGAACTCAAGTCTTCCTTCCAAACAAGATACAATGTTGAGAGGCAAGCAACGGAGAAGATTAAGAAGGAAATACAGCAGCTCCAGAAACAAATAGTGGCAGGAAAGACATTAGCAGAGGCTAAGGAAAATTTCTGGACCGACATCTCCAATTCCATAAATGAGATTTGGCCCATGGTGCAAATCATGTTTGAACAACATGATCTGGTTCTAAAGAAAAGGAAGGCCATTGATAGGATAAGAAGAGAGCTGAATGAAATGCCCTCGGTAGCTAACGAGATCATCAAGTCTTTGAATTCAAAAACCAAGGAAGATCTCGAAGAACTAAAAGTCAAAGACAAAACAAAAACCATCCTTGAAGTCAAAATAGTGTTGACCAAAAGAGGATTAGTGTTGCAATTGGAAGAGAATGCTCAGAACATGGACATTGGAGTTCAAATATTTTTTAACAAGCTTAAGGCCTTACAGAAAAAGGACCTTCTTGGTCTACTTGTCCTAAATGATAAATTGATGACTTTATCTGATTATAAGAAAAATATTTCCACCATGGCCAAAGACAGTTCCAAGTTTTCAGGGATACAGGGCAGCATCACGGGCAAAGCGTTCTTGGATACTTTGTAGCATGACCTCAGCATACAACATGAAATCAAGTACATTTTCCTCACCAAGTTGACTTTTGCTAAGTACACTGAGATGGATGAAATCTACCGCCGACTATTGAAATTTACCATCCCAAGCACACAAAGATGGGATGAGCTGTGCGAATTGATTGAGTAAAGGTAGAGGTCTCCTCCAAATCAGTGTCCAACGCAGTCAAATTCATCTGAATGACTCACCAACGATCTTCCCCAAAATCAGCATGAGAGATTTGACACATCATCATCAGTTACTATATTTCTGCATCTTGTTAGCTAGTTAGTTAGACTCAGAGTCTGCCACGTCCTCATCATTAATGACAGGGTCATTTGTAACTTTGATTATAAATATTTAAAACTTAGAAGTATTGAGGGTTAATCTTTATGCCCAAGCAATCTGTAATCATTGTAATTTGTATCAAGAGGTTATTCCAGTAATACAAAGAGACATTTCACAGGATTCCTGCATGTTAGCTATTGGTGAAGTTTCCTTTGTCTTCATAAAAAAGTTTTTATTTCTCAGTTATCATATTGTTTTTCTAATCTAATCTTTAAAAGAAGTTAAAGTTGCAGAATTTGCCATTGTGTACTCTGTTCCTAAATTTTTACATATTTAAATGTTTTCTTTCTGATGTTACAACAAATAAATTCTTAAATGCTTTTTTGTTCTAACTGATATCTCACCTTTTTCAGCAATACATCATTTTTATTCCTAAAGAATCCAGTAGTTTCACTATCTTTCCCTGTAAAACGAATCTTATAAAAACTGTCTTTGACCTCCATCTTTTTAAAATAGACTCCATAGCCCAATGGAAGCATAAGTGATATTCAACCATTTGATTTAAAAACAATACAAACAACTCGGTTATATTCTTTTTTAACTAGCCTGAAATATGGAAAGAGGGCCAAGAAGATGTTATAAATGTGATGAGCAAGGTCACCTGGATAGATATTGTCCTCATCCAAGGCGGCCATGGTGCTCTCATTGCAGAACCAATGGGCACACAATTGAGGACTACTTAGAATTAATTGAAAAATGGGAAGATAGAGTACGACAATGAGGAAATAACCTCATCAGTTCATAAATCAAGAGATTCATTAAGGGACAACTGCCTAACCTTAATATTTTTACTCGAGGAGGAGCAAAGACAGGAGCTGATGTTGATACTCTACCTCAGATCCAGAAAGAAACACCTAAAGAAGACAGGTATGACCCTCTAAAACAAAAGTTGTTCTTTAAAGATGCCATAGAAGTATTTCAGAATATTCCTAGCCTTGGGATGTAAGAGAAACCCCCACATCCTATTGTTTATCCTAAGATGACACAAATCCCTGCTTCACCCCCTGCACCCACAAACCCTGTAGTCATACCGAGACAACCTGAGCAACCTCAAAATGTAGTTTACCTTTGGTTTCAGTTATTCTCTAACATTCTGGGGAATGATCAACTAACAAAAATTTTGTGCAATGCACTATACCTAGTTTTAGGGAACGAAGAACCCCTAGAAGAAAGAATAAGGGATAATCTTCCTGAGAAGAGTACTTAGAGAGTGCAACAAAGAAAAGTATGAAGTGGGAAAGAATTTAGACTAGTATCTCAGTTAGATGAATTTGAGATTAAGGGCATCATGTTCAATCTAGGATCCGATGTGAACATTCTGCCTAAGAAGACTTGGGAAGCCTTAGGAAAACCTAGGCTGATATATTCCCCAATTCAGTTAAGAATGGAAAACAAATATTTTATCTTCCCCATTGGAAGATTGGAGAACCTGGTAATAGATGTTGCGGGAATAAAGACAATGGTTGACTTTGAAGTCATTGAGATCATGGGAGATACAAACCCTTACCCTGCAATACTACTTGGGATCAATTGGGCCTATGACAAGTATGCAGTCATTGATTTAAACAAAGACACCATGAACTTTGAGGCCAATGGAATCAAGGTAGTTCAAACTTTGGATCCATATGTAGGACCCAAGTATACAGAGCCAACAGACAATAATATGGAGGGAGAATACTTGGACCAACTGTACATCGTAACAGCAGGAACAAGAGATGATTATATAAATCCTACTATTGATGGATCGGTAAGTTGGAGAAGCATACAGTCAATAGACAAAGATTCAAAACTGGATTTTGATAGTTGGCAACAAGGTTCGTACGGAATATTCTCAATAAGATGCACAACTGTCAGAGTAACCATATGGGTTGGGACCGAAGTTATATAACACCCAGTATACAATGGCACCTCAGAACTAGACAGATTCCTACTCATCATGGAGGAAAATGTAGTAGAAGATCAAAGAACCTCGGTACTAGATGTATCTTTTCAGAACACCCCTGCCAGATGGTGGGATAATAATAAATCCTTACTTATAACTTGGGACGAGATGAAGCACACTAGCAAGTATAGGTTCTAGAATAAGGAGCAACTGGAATCAAAGATGCAAATGAATCTCAAAGTTGTGCAACTGTTCAGTGAAGAATTGGATCCTAGAATGCATATTGAAGAGTGTGTGACACAGTGGAAAGTTGAGGGAATACCCTCTCACTTCTGGGTTCAGGTATTTCCCCACTCCCTAGGTCCAATCCCGAAATCTTGGTTTATCCATGAGGAAACTATAAGATAAACCAGCGACTGGAAAACACTGGTAGATCATTTTTGCAAGGACTTATTGTTTACAAGTACGTACCCTGAGCTTGAAGTAGTCCTGCAAAAGATTAAAGAAATTATTTTTATAGATGATGGTAATAAGAAATCAAATTTAGTGGTATGTGCCAAACATAGCCAAGAACTTTAGACTAACCTTCACCTAGCCTGAACTGAGAAAACTATAGAATGTTATCATATTAACAAATATTCAGAAAGCCTGGATGACTTAGAGGAATTGAGAAGCCTAGCCATCAAAGAGACAGAGGAGATCCGAGAAATCCAAAACACCATACCCAACCAGACTGATAGCTCCTACAATCACCCATTAAAATTGTGAAATATCAATATAGGGACCACAGAGAAACCCAAGATAGCTATGGTGGGAGACAACTGGGATGAGAAAACCAGTCAAGAAATACAGAGTTTGATGTAGGAATATGAGGATTTGTTCCCAAATACTTTTTTAGAGTTAAAGGGAATCAAAGGAGGTATGGTAGAAATGAAAATTGAATTGAAACCAGGAACCAATCCTATGAGACATAGACCATATCGTCTTAACCCTAGAGTAAAATAGAAATTTAAGAAGGAGATAGATAAGATGCTGGAAGAAGGACTCATTTTTGCAGTAGAAGAAGTAGAATGGGTCAGCCCAATAGTCATTCAAAGAAAGAAAGGCATAGAGGATATTAGAGTATGTGTATACTATAGAAGCCTTAACTCTGCCTATGTGCATGACCCTTTCCCAACACCCTTTACGGATGAGGTTCTAGAACAGGTTGTGGGGAAGGTAACATACTCATTCATAGATGGATTCTCAGGGTATCACCAAGTTAGGATCGTTGAAGAGAACAAAAACAAGACCACTTTCATAAAAGAATGGGGATCTTTCGCATACAATGTGATTCCATTTGGTTTAAAGAATGCCCCTATAGTTTTTTCCAGGATTGTAATAGCATCTTTTAGAGAGTTTATTCACAAATGTATAGAAGTATATATGGATTATTGGACAATATATAGCCTTCTCAAGGAACATGTAGCACTGCTACGACTAATGTTTGACAAATGCAGATAATTGGAGATCTAATTGAATATCAAAGAGTGCATCTTATGTGTACCACATGGAAATTTGTTGGGCCACATAGTCTGCCAAGAAGGAGTATTGGTAGACCCATCCAAAGTTGTGGTCATCACGAATATGCCACCACCTACGAGTTATAAATTGTTGTGCTCCACACTAGGACACACAGGTTACTACTGAAGGTTCATCTGAAGATATGCCAACATTACTGCACCTTTGGAATACCTACTGAAAAAGGTTGAACCGTTCCAATGGACTCCAGAATGTGATAAATAATTTGAGACACTCAAGGAGAAGCTCAGCACAACACCGATTCTGATATTCCCAAACTAGGAAAATGTGTTTCATCTCCATGTTGATGCTTCAGGAATTTCCTTGGGAGTTATCTTAATGCAACCTGGAGATGGAGCTATGGATGATCCTATCTATTTTGTGAGTTGGAAGCTGTTGCAAGAAGAGCACAACTACACAACGATGGAAAGGGAGGGCTTAGCCATGATTTATGCTTTGCAGAAATTTAGAAATTTTTTGTTAGGTTCTCATTTCAAGTTCTTTACTGATTATTCTGCATTGAAATATCTAGTTAACAAACCTATGTTGGAAGGGAGAATGTGTAGATGGTTGCTATTATTTCAGGATTTTTCCTTTGAATTTATCATTAAGCCAGGAAGATGCAATGTAGGACCTGATCACCTCTCTAGATTAGAATTAGGGGAAAGTGGTGAAGTAGTAGACGATCAGCTCCCAGATGCAGACTTGTTCCGGGTTGAAGCCATAACAGAGTACCTGGAGGACATAGCAGTCTTCTTAAGTACATGGGCCTACACAAAGACATATTCTGCAACCCAGAAATGCCAAAAGGTTGTTAGAGCAGCAAATTACCAGATGATCGTCAGACAACTGTATAAAATAGGACTAGAAAGTATCCTTAGAAGATGTGTCTTGGATCATGAAAGACAGGATATACTCTGGGAGTGCCATAGTGGAGTTGTAGGAGGTCACATAGGAGGAAAGACCACTGCACATAAATTTATACAAGTGGGACTTTGGTGGGAAACACTCTTCAAGGATGCAAAAGTATATGCTAGATCATGTGATGTTTGTCAACGAGTGGGTAAGCCATCACGACAAGATGAATTACCATTGAAACCAATTAGAGCTCTCCAAAAATTCAAGAAATGCGCAATTGATTTCATTGGACCAATCAAACCCACAACCAAGCATTCAAAGGCTAGGTACATCATCACTACAAGTGTCTACCTTACGCATTAGCCTGAAGTAGCAACTATTCAGGACCGTTCGACCAATACTTATGCCAGGTTCATCTTTGAGAATATTATCACTCGTTTTGGATGTCCTAGGAGCCTAACCAATGATCAGGGAGCTCATTTCATTAGTATCAATATAGAAATTCTTACAATAGAGTTCTTGATCCAACACCACAAAAGAAGTCCCTACCATCCACAGGCCAATGGAACAGTCGAAGCCCTCAACAAGATTCTGGAAAGAGGATTGACAAAGGTCTGTTGTGAAAACTGGGAGGATTGGGATGACAGAGTCCCAATAGTACTATGGGCTTATAGGAAAACCACAAATAAACTCCATAGGTATACATCGTTCCAACTAGGGTATGGGAGAGAAGTGGTGGTGCCTACAGAATTCATCACTTCAAGTTTGTATATTGCACAAATCATACATATGTCAAAACAGGAATCCATTGCACAGAGACTTATGGAGTTACAATAAATCGAGGAGACCATATTTCTAGCACACTTCCATCAGTCATTTGAAAAAGAAAGACAAAAATCTCGGCATGATAGGCACATTAATACCAAGGTATTTACGCAAGGAGACAAGGTTCTACTCTACGATAGTTGGTACTAGAAGCACCCTGGAAAGCTGCACATGCACTAGTTGGGACCATTCATAATTGTGGATATCCGACACTTAGGAGCAGTCAGACTTGTGCAATTGGATGGTGTGTTGTGGCCAGGATGGGTGAACGACACTCGCCTGAAGCCCTATCTGTCTCAAAACTGAGAAAAGGGGATTGTTTCTCTAGTCCGAAGGAGCATGTACAATAGTTAGATTTGAGTTTTTTTATTTTTTTGTAAATTTAGTTAATAAAGTCAATGTGTGCAGTGTTGTTCCATGACACATAGCTCATTTTCTATTTAAGAATTGTTTGATACATAACTAATGACTCAGTAGTGCAGAATCTGAAGCATAAGATAATCCATTAATGAAAGTCATTAATATATGACAGGGACCTCCTTTGTGGTCAGAGGGAGGACGAATCCAAATATGATTTGAGTCCATGTGCCACACGAACCTGGTCTAATCACAACCTTTATTTCCATTCTAGTACCCCGTATGAAGTCAGTTTAGCCATAAATCCGCGATACACAAAGATTCCATCGAAGTTCGCATCGAGATACCCACCCATCAAATGGAAAGGTCTTAAATCGGCCACATCCCTATCCCACTCATGCAATTAAGTAAATTCCAGAATATCCCAGTAGGATTTACCCAGTTAAAATGTCCCGTCAGAAAAATCAAATCCAATTGCATCCATACGGTCATGATGAATAGTAGTTATTGCTAAACTTGCTCGTTTATCCAAGTATAAGGCCCTGAGAACTCGCCCGAGAACACATTGTTTCCAAAGAACATAGCCATTTTCGAATTTAGAATAGCGAACCAGCCTATACAATTGTGAAATATTTAGTCATGATCCTAGTCCTAAGCTCACCACAGAAGTGTGAATGTTGAGAGCCACAACAAGCCGGAGTGCCATGTCTAAAGAAGCAGTACCAGACGAGCCCTATGACCCCCGAGTCAAGGTCATAGGTGATCTAAAAGGGAAGGTGGAGTATGTTAAGATCCTCTATCTTGACCTAATAGATCGAGTTTTTTTCCCTCGGATGAACACAAATGTCTTTTGGGAGATGGCTCTAGATGGATTAGGAGGCATGCAATTCGTGCCAAAACTATAATTTGTAAACTTATTCAATTCCACCATCATGAAACTCAGAGACCTACCAGTATTCAGTACCACTTGTGAGCAGGGATGATTTTAAGGATGGAAATATATTTTAAAATGTAGAAATATTGATGAATCTTACTAATCCTTCATATGCCAACTGTTGGAAGATTGGTTGTTGTCATTGATGTCAACCCTAGTCATGGGTTTTGGACTGCAAGATTGATAAAGGTATTTGGACATGAAGGACAATGCACATGCATATACAACACCCATGAATGGATAGTATACATCATATTGTTTCCAGTGGTATGTGGCATGTCACGTGGATCCTCATGGTTGAGGAGAAATGAATTTTTGAAGTTGACAAAGTGAAATGAAGAAGGAAGTACATGTAGGCCTTGAAGATAATTAAAGAAAATAATTACAAAATAAGTGTCAGGTCGTCCCTAATGTTAAAATGAAGTGACATAAATGGTATAAATAAACATCATTATACATTCATTTTGATACAAGTTGAATTTCAGAGAAAATAAGAAGTAAAGAAGGCCAGATTTCAAGGGAGGATGAAGTCTTTTGGTGATGTGCTCTAAGGTATGTTATTTTCAGGTCATCTTACCATTTTTGCTATAACCTTTTTTCTAGAATGATTCAGATGGTGAAACTGCTATGGAATTGATAAGACATATCAAGGTACCTCTGGTAAAAATTTCATCTCTTGATTCGCTATAATTATGGAGATACACTCTGAGGAAGATAGGGTTTGTGACCAGTCCTGAAGCTAGTCAATAAACAAGTGTTCCGGGTAAAACAGTCATAACTTCTTCATCGAGAATCCAAATGATGTGGGATAAATTTCATTAGAAATAGTACAGACTTTAGTTTCTTGTGTGCAATTTTCAGAATCATATGTTAAATAATGAACGCGGGGAATTATGTACAAGTTCGGTCTTCTGAATAGACCAAAATTGAATAAAGTCTACCATTCTTTCTATAACCTATTTTTGGGGAGGATTCAAGGAGTGAAACTTGGAGGAGTTTCTGAGAATACATTGAGTAATATTATATACAGGATCAGAGTACTCTAAGAATTGAAGAATTGCATAAATTGAAGAAGTCTCAAGAAGCATTATCAGGTTCTATGTGATGATTGGTTGATGGTGATGATTTAATGTAAAGTTTTATCATCTCTCATATATTCTTGGGTGGAAGGAAGGGGAAAGGATGGATATTTCAACTCTCTCTTGATATTGGAGGATTGTATCTTCCTCTTGGAGTTTTATCCCTCCCTTTACATTTGGAAGTTGTAGCTACCTTTGGAAGTCATTACTTCCCTTGAACAATAACTATTGATTATTTCTCATATATTGTGCATGGTGTATTGTGGTGTATTGGTGTAACTCTTATACTATTGTTCACTTCTCATTAGATATAGTTGAATGGTTTAAGTATAAGTTGAAAAAGGTTTTAAATTGTACTTGATACTAATTCACCCCCCTCTCAGTATCAACAACAACTATAAAATGTTTGGCGATATTTTTGTTAAAATATTCAAATTTTTAAGGATTTTATATAGTTGGTCTAAACTTTTGGCGATTTTTTCAGTAAAATAATTTTATCCTATAGAATTTGGGCGAATCATTTTTAGAATAGAGAATATTTTTTTGAGAAAAAACATGGAAAATTATCCCATGAGTGAAAATTAGCCCATGAGCGAAATTTAGCCCCTAAAATCATCCCTGCATGGTGAGGTTGCGTGGTGCACAAAATTTATGATAAGTAGGGTGCATGACAGAAGTCTCTAGTTGGATAAGATATATCCAATCCATGATAAAGAGATCCATCATCTTACTGGATTGTCCTTTGAAGGAGAAGATGTTTTGAAAGGATTCCAGGGTCCTGGTAAGCACGGCAAAAAGAAAGGAGATCTCATCCTCTATGAAAAAATCAACACAAAATGGGGGGGACCCACAACAGTCATTGACCCCATATTACTAGAGACAGTCCAGAATGGTTGTTACATCATATACAACAAGTTTATGCGATCATACTACAAGGGAGAATGCACACTAGATGCATTATCAGTAGCAAATGTTTGCACCAATGGCGTTGTGTTCAATTGGTGTAGTTATATGTTGGAGGAACTACTAGTGGCATGCAAGGAAGCACAAGAGAAGGGAGGAACCTTCACTTATGGATATTTGTTGATGGCATTAAAAATGTTTAAATGGAAGCCACCTATCGGAAGGTTGTTGACGCTACCAGATAAGGGACACATGGCAAAGATGTTCGAGCCATGGAAGTCAAGGCCGGATTCGGAGAATGCAGCCTTCAACACTGCAACATTTTCTAAGTGGTGTTGACGGGCGAAATTGATCGCTCGTCAACTGGAGGGGTGGATCCGGTCTGGGGTTGTCTAAATAACCCAAGCCATTTGGATTAATTCACTCCGACGGGTTTAGCGGCTCCGTTGGCCGATCTAAGTCCTAGGAAAGTAAAAAAACTAAGCTAACGAAACTAATCTAAGTGAAAAACCACTACTGCAAATTATATACAAATCTAAAATATATATACAGTTTACTAACTAATATTAAAGAGCAATCATTCTACTTATTAAATGTTCAGCTATCGATACAATTAAATCTCAATTATATATGTACAGTATTTACAGAATACAAATTTTGATCGAAATTTGCAAAATCATTTGTAAAATGTCTTATGACAGCGAAGCTATTATTTTTTATTTTTATAACTTTTTATGAGAAATGAACAAAATTAAAGCTATCTAAGCTAAGCAATTAAAATAACAATCCTAACTGTAAATCTGAACTGTAGAGATGAACAATGAAACGTGTTCAGATTACAAGAAGTTTATATATTAATTAACTAATTGAATAACACTAACAAACTGACCTGTAGAGGTGCTTCCTATTTGTCCTGTTCACAGTACTTGATTTAGCTATTTGATGGGAGAAACCCGCACCAGATTTTCCAAAAGCTTCTCATAAACAGAAAATAGCAACGGACTTTGAATACAAATGATAGAACAAACAAGACATAAAACAACATCAATCTTATAGTTTATAGACCATCACATTTAGATAAATCCCAGTGCGAAGATTTGTACATAATCGTTCATTTAACAAAGAAGATAAACCTTCTATTCATTAAATTCAAACAGAGTAATTGTTGTGAGTAAAATGAGATACATCAAATATGGACAGAATTTAAATCATAACACATCAACCTATAACAAATCTTGATATCTATAGTCAATAATTTGATTACAAATTGTTATGCACAAAACTTGAACAAAAGTAAGATAAATTGAAGCTAAAGTCGTACAACAAATCCACTTCTATTCGAGTCTGTATAATCATAAGTCCATAGTCTCTATTCTCCCAACAGTGATGGATCGTTTACAAAAAATAATAAGTATATAAAGGCCACAGGATGAAACATCCCCTGTGGAAAATATCAAAAACTATTTGCAAAAAATATGGGAACAATCTCCCAAATTCCTATTTCTGCCTAAGACTAACAATCTAATCCCAAAAATGTGTAACAAAAAGCATGTTCTAAGCTGCCACAGCAGATCCAATTCCCATTGAAATTTGTGTGTACCTGTAGATGCACAAAAATACATGTTGTTCAGATTGTATTTAATTGTAAAATCAACAAAAATCCAAATTTTATGACTAGCTAACAGAATCTCACGATTCTGTAGCTAGTCATATTTACAAACAAAATCGTATTAAATTAATCGAATGGTAACAGAAATGTATGCGATCTATCAAATAAATCTTTCATACTAATTCAAAGAAAACCAAATCATTCATGCTAAAAAAAAAAAAAAATCTTTTAGGCCAATTCAAAACTAACAGAATCGTTTTTGAATCAATTCAAACAAAACAAAGCTATATTCAATTTATGCAACAAATCTTTTATACTAATTCAGAGCAAACACAATCGTCTATGCTAATTCAAAATAAACCAAATCATTCAAAAATCAATGTTGAAATAACATACCTTGGCTGTAGGGATACGATTTGGTCAGGATAATTTCAAGTTAACAATGGCAGTGGCTGCCTCTACATTTTAAAGAGAACAGAGCTTGTTGTCTTTCAACTTGCTGACAGACTGCTTGATAAATCTTTGGATTGATCAAGGGTTCAACAGAGGGAAAGAGGCACAAGGCTGGATGGGTGGAAAGGTATCTGAGGCCCAGTCCTGGAGAGGTAATAAACGTTCCAACAAATGCACACAGACCCAAAACGCACCTTTCAGCCACGGAGAAGATCCGAAATTTGACCTCTAAAGGATGAGCCATATCTCTGTAAAGACCCAATTTCTGAGGAAACCACTCGCAATGAAGGTAAAGGGGCTAATTTCGGTTCTGGGTTTTCAAGAGTTTGATCTAATTCAAAATTGTTTTTCCAGAATCACTCATGCAAAAACGTGTCTCTGGGAGGCAATTACGGGGTTAGCCTAAGTAGTCTCCTCTGGCACTATCAAACCATAACAGAGTCTGGGCACCATGGAGTTCAATTTTCACTACAGGGGCCATAGCAGATAGCACACAGTCAATTAGGGTAAATGGTGAGGAGGTTGGGCAGAGTAGACACAGGACTAATTGCCCGCAGGTATTCCCAAAACAAGCAGAGGTAGCCCGGAGTGCAAGGCAAACGTTAATGCTTATGCGTGCGAGGGTGGTGGAATGAATTGAAATCATGCATTCATTCATTTTGACATGTAAAATCGACAGCGCCTTGGTAATTCAAATCATTCACATCACAATCCAAAGCTTTGTACACCAAATATCAAATGGGTTATTCACATACTCATCGAAAGCCATAACATACATAACCAAAAGATTTTGACCAAATATCCAATAACTATTTGAAAACCATAGTGCTCATAACCAACAATTGGTATGTATGCTAAATAAACAATAGTGTTTGTATAATTCAAAGAAACCACTACATCAACCATTGCACCATGGGTTTAATCAAAGACACCAAAAATCATAGCATCATGAATTTATAAATTGAAACCATATCAACAAAAATGAAAAGTGAATAAAGGTTTGGTGTTTTGACACATGTATAACCATTATTGAGTTAGAAGTAAAATGACCAGATGAACAAAAGGATTCATAACTATCCAGAGATGATTTTAATGCCATCGACATGACTTGCGACTCGAGGTTTTCATGCTTGCAGTCATGAAAATGAAAACGAAAGGCAGGTGTGCGAATGCGCAAGATAATAGTGTCATTTTGTTTTAAAGAATTGCGACGAGTATTGAGGGTTCAAAACCCTTGTGTAGGCAGCTTGTAAGGAAAAGATAAAAATGTAAAATAGCTGCCAACAATGGTGACACACTGGTAGAAGCAGTTATCTCTGCCAAAAGAACAAATCCAGATTATGATAATGAGAATAATTCTAACTCAAAAACAACCAGAAAATTGTTTAAACATCATCATTAATCAAAGAATTCCAGATGTGCTTAAAAGATGAAAACCGATAACAGTCTTAAGACAAGCGAGTCATGATATTAAAGATAAATCTCCAATACTATTGACAGAGCCACTGCTGCCAGCAGGCGTCCATAGTCTCAACAGGGTTTCCATTTAACCCACTCTGATATCTGTATCCTGCCAAGAAGTTCTAGATCAGAATAAAGGACATTTTAAGGTCAAGAGATTCCATATTTGGAAATTTTCATATACCCGACATTGCTTCGCTTCCAGCGGGCCTGTTCAGTACCCCAACGAAGTTGTCTTGGCATCATGCATGCATTTACCCGCTTCCAGTAGACCTGTTCAGTATCCCGGTGGGTTTACAAGCACGTCCCAAAGCTCTTTTAATGATTTGTTTAGTTTTTTAAAGATATATAATCGAGCGGGGTGACGCTGAAAATTATGATATTTTAGTCATATTTTTTTAGACCTTGAAAGAATTTTTTAAGTTGTCCTTCATTAAGATTCAGAGATGATTTGTTTACAAAACCGACCTTCGAAAGCAGGGAGACATCTTCTGAGTTATTCCCTTAAGGAACAGGGACAGCGTAAGAAGATAATGGATGATCGCGACATGCTTCACTTATAGATTGAAATCAATAAACTTCTTTCAAACAACAGTCTTTTCTCAACATGGCTGTAAATTTTAGAAGTATATTATAATTGATGTTTAGACAACTTTTCAGCAGTCATTTCAGAGAAAGAATTTTCTGTTTTCTTTGTCCGAGTAGTTCATAATGCAGGTATGTGTATTTCCAAAATGAAAGACTGATAAGCATAAAAGGAAACGAAACACATCAGTGAAGAAAAATTGGAAAGCAAAGAAATCCAAAAAACAAAAGAAAATATGTACAGAAGGTGCATCTGGAAACCTCATGCAACAAATCCCTTAGGAGACTGAAAGAAAGTAGAAAAATCATGTTTGATGGGAAAGCAGTCTTACTCGTGGTACCTTGGGTCAGGGTTGATTTAGATTTATTTATTTCTTTACTTTCCATTTAAGATTTTCATGACGATACTGCATTTTTGAAAATAAATGTTCAACTAGAAGTAAAGAGAAAAGGATCAAGGGGACTTCCCTGAAAAAAGTCGTATTATGGTTCTCGTGGTGCGCCCACTTGCGTTCATGACTGCATTATTACAAAGAGAAATAGTGAGAAATACAACTGAAAGGAAAACCTATTCTTAAACCTACCCTACCTATTAAACAAATCAGGATACTACGTGAAGTCATGTTTCCAATGTAGCCATCGGAGTAACTCTAATCCTGCAATAGAAACAAGATCAAGCATTACTAATAAGAATTGTAATATATCAACAAATGACAGATACATATCACACTTACCTTCATAATCATCATCTAAAAACAAAGTAAGCATGATCTTACCATTCCCTGGAATATTCTTGATGTATGAATCCTCAGCCATTGTGCAATCTTGTCGTGATAAGGGTCATAATGGCATGGGCGAGTGTAAGTAGGTTTGAAAAACTTGTCAGGATTACGAGGAAATGAAATAACCATCAGCCAAGGCTGAAATGCCCCATCCTCCTAACAGTTCTCTAAGTGTTCATTAATTTCTTCACATGGAGGATCTAAAAGAAATATGTCACGCCTACTTCCAAGATACTTAGGTAAAAAGAAAGCAAGCACAACTTTGTCTTTATTATGAATTTTTTTTATATATGAATATTCAAGCCATCCTAAGATCCTGTCATGAAAATGGGGATGCAAACCATGACTTTGATGAAACGAATATATCAAAGGGAAACTTATCATAGGAGGATTCGTGCAATCAATTGGATCATTGGTTTGGATGTTTCCTTCGATGAGATTGATCATTTCAAAATGTGAAGCATAAACATTAAGATTCGAGCTAATTAAAGAACGAATATGCAACTTAGAATGTTTGATCTCCATAAAATATAATGCATTGTCTTTTTCAACAATAAACTGTGT
>ML792000.1:80903-114825 GCA_009831015.1 Picea engelmannii | reverse complement strand
AAAAGGAATGAGAAATAAGCAGATGAAAAGAATCTCTTGAACTATGATACTCAACAATGGTATTCTCAAGACAATTCTCTTCACTTTCTTTAAAACTCTCACTCTGTTTTGGTGATGAATTCCTCAACATAATATGATCATCTGGATCTGCCTTTTATGTGATAGATAATTCAAAATTTATGTGACAAACATCTAGTCTTTCCTGTGAAAAAAGTGCATTTTGAGGATGATGGTTTAGGGTTTCTTCTTCTCTAATCAGTTTCATAGGAGTACTAGAACATTCAAGATGATTTTCGTCGCTTAAGTGTTCTTCAATGAATGATTTTAAATGTTGATTAGAGCATGAGTTACAAGAATGAGGGTATTCACCTTGAGCCAGAAACGAATCATCTTCCATACTAGTATTAGACTAAAAATACAATGATTCAAAGGAAAAACCAATTTGGTTGTCAATAAGAGTCTGATCAATAGATTCTACCTCCATGGCTTGTTCAACATTATCGGAAGAATTTTTCTCTTCTTGCGAAGAAGATTGTTCTAGCAGTTGAGTGATAGGATTTGCAATTGGTTCTTTGTTCATGATTGAACATGACTGGATGGAAGGGATGGAAGCATCATAGAAGAGATTTAATGCCAGTGACATGTCATCGAGATTAAATTTACAGAGGATATGATAGACTCTTGTCAAAAAGTCTTCTGAAGATGAATCGTCGTTGATTAGCGAAGTATGAAATTCTTCACATAATTGATCAAAATCATAAATTTCAAAAGCATCTAGAAACTCATATACAAATTGAAACCAATAAAAAATGTGACATGCTGGAAAGGATTCAAACCAATGTTTAATTCAGCCTCTAAAAGTAAAAGCGAAAAGTCTGCATAAAACTCTTAAATCTAAGATGTCATGTTTAATGCATTTGAACCAAAACTTGTTAAGGTGGTCTTTAGCAGATATTTGCCTCCACCATCAAAGGTGACTTTGGACAAGCGAGAGACTGTCTCGTTGGGAACATTGGGTAATCAGAAGTTGAAAGCATGTTCCAACACAGTGATTTGGGGAGCCATGGGGGAAATTGAATACATTTAAAATAAAGGCTCCTACAAGGCCAGCTTGTCAGTCGACCCTCCTTCTAGCGCCATTTGTTGACGGGCGAAATTGACCGCTCTTCAACTGGAGGGGTGGATCCAGTCCAGGGTTGTCTAAATAACCCAAGCCATTTGGATTAATCCACTCCGACGAGTTTAGCGGCTCTGTTGGCCGATCTAAGTCCTAGGAAAGTAAAAAAAACTAAGCTAAAGAAACTAATCTAAGTGAAAAACCACTACTCCAAATTATATACAAATCTAAAATATATATATAGTTTACTTACTAATATTAAAGAGAAATCATTCTACTTATTAAATGTTCAGCTATCGATACAATTAAATCTCAATTATATATGTTCAGTATTTACAGAATACAAATTTTGATCGAAATTTGCAAAATTATTTGTAAAATGTCTTATGACAGCGAAGCTATTATTTTTTATGTTTATAATTTTTTATGAGAAAGAAACAAAATGAAAGTTATCTAAGCTAAGAAATTAAAATAACAATCCTAACTGTAAATCTTAACTGTAGAGATGAACAATGAAACGTGTTCAGATTACAACAAGTTTATATATTAATTAACTAATTGAATAACACTAACAAACTGACCTGTAGAGGCGCTTCCTATTTGTCCTAGTCACAGTACTTGATTTAGCTGTTTGATGGGAGAAAACCGCACTAGATTTTCCAAAAGCTTCTCGTAAATAGAAAGCAACAACGCTCTTTGAATATGAATGACAGAACAAACAAGACATAAAACAACATCAATCTTATAGTTTACAGACCATCACATTTAGATAAATCCCAGTGCGAAGATTTGTACATAATCATTCATTTAACAAAGAAGATAAACCTTCTATTCATTAAATTCAAACAGAGTAATTGTTGTGAGTAAAATGAGATACATCAAATATGGACAGAATTTAAATCATAACGCATCAACCTGTAACAAATCTTGATATCTAAAGTAGTCAATAATTTGATTACAAATTGTTATGCACAAAACTTGAACAAAAGTAAGATAAATTGAAGCTAAAGCCATACAACAAATCCACTTCTATTCGAGTCTGTATAATCATAAGTCCATAGTCTATGTTCTCCCAAAAGTGATGGATCGTTTACAAAAAATAATAAGTATATAAAGGCCACAGGATGAAACATCCCCTGTGGAAAATATCAAAAACTGTTTGCAAAAAATATGGGAACAATCTCCCAGATTCCTATTTCTGCCTAAGACTAACAATCTAATCCCAAAATTGTGTAACAAAAAGCATGTTCTAAACAGCCACAGCAGATCCAATTCCCATTGAAATTCGTGTGTACCTGTAGATGCACAAAAATACATGTTGTTCAGATTGTATTTAATTGTAAAATCAACAAAAATCCAAATTTTATGACTAGCTAACAGAATCTCACGATTCTGTAGCTGGTCATATTTACAAACAAAATCGTATTAAATTAATCGAATGGTAACATAAATGTATGCGATCTATCAAATAAATCTTTCATACTAATTCAAAGAAAAACAAATCATTCATGCTAAAACAAAAAAAATATTTTATGCCAATTCAAAACTAACAGATGGAGCGGGTTCTCTAGAACCATCAACAATGCACAGAACTGATGCAACTATGCATAGCCAAAACATAGGTTCTGAATCTCTTTCCCTTAGTACTAAGGTTGAGGATTGCGCTAGGACCATCAGCAGAGGAGGAGGTAGAGACCCACTTAGAGCATTCCACGATGAGTGGACTTCCGCTACAGACACGAGCACCCATAGACGCAACCACTTCACCCACTGACCTGGTACAGTGGTAAGCAACGCACTTATTTCGACTAATCAGAGAATCAATTGGTCAATTAAAGAAAAGACCCCAGGAGGCTGAGAGGTCTATTGAGGTTGCAAGGAAGGAAGAGTTTGTCGCACAAACATGCAAGACACAGGAAGCGCACGAAAAAATCTAGGTTTAGCGCAAACTGGAAAGAGTGCAGGAAAGACTTGTTGAAGCCTGGCCGGATATTCGAAAGGTTTCACATGAACTACCTGAATCCAGTGATCCAGGTGAGCCAGAGAAATAGATTGATCTACTACAAGGAGCATGCACACAACTTGCCTCTCCTGCTGAGCATTTGGAAGCACAGTTATGAAAAAATCAACAAGAAGAAAAGCAACAGCCTCAGAAAATGTAAGAGCATATCCAAAATATTGTACTGCAAGGCAACAATGCCTGAGCAGTACTGCACAAGTACACAATGGAATGCACAAATATATTTTGAGAAGTCAGCGATTGGATGGGCATCATCGCTCGACAAAACCAAGTCTTGGAGGAGGTGCGTACCAAAATCAAGGTGTTGAATGAAGAATTTGCAGCCATGATGGATCTGATGGAGAAAGAACATAATTTAGACCAAATCCAATAGGTAGACAATGAACTGAACGCCCTCTTTGAGGCACAATCCAGAGCAAAGAAAGCGTTGCACGACTTCCAACCTGTCATTCAGGCAGTGTACATGTAGATGAATCAAGTTTACGCAACAACAAATTATGAGTGGAATTTGTTGGTTGAGTCGAAGCTAAAGGAGTGTAGTAAAGAGAATACCCAATAGTTTTTTGTAGAGGCATCACTCCTCGTCAAGAAGTGGCAGGACAAAGTTGGAAAATTTCAAGGAGTGAAGGAGCGAGCCTTACAATTGGTCCCAGAGTTGGGCCCTTCGTTTGAAGAGGAGAAAGAAGAGAAATAACAAGCAGAAGAGTAGAAGGAAGAAGGAAAGGAGGACAAGGGAAAATAGTATATGCTCCTGGAATATGTGAAAGAAAAAAGAACTTGGCTCGAGGGCGAGTCAAGGGTTGTGGTCGGAGCCTGTTGGGCCCTTCATTTTTGGGATAAGGAATTGCGCAAGTTTTGACTGAGCACGAGTTGCACAAGCTTCATAAGAATCAGGAAAGTAGAGCAAGTAAGAGAAACAGAAAGGAGTTGTGAAAGATAGCGCAACGCCAGCTAAGAAATGAATGGTTGCAACAGAACAAGGAAGCATGTAAGCCAAAATGAAAGACACAACCTAGCTATATATAGGACTGAACATAATTGTAAAAGGGTTATTCAATTGGGATTTTAGTGGTTGGGTTGTGTGTATCTTGATTGGTTAGCTAGTGATTCATCTGAATTGTGATCAAGCTCAATCTAATATTTCCCTCTTAGTAAGCTTGTTGTAAGTTGAGTCGAGTTTGTACTGTAACCAATGTATCAGTCTGAGAATTGGAATTTTGTGATATGAGTCGAGTCTAGAGTATGTACGGAGCTCTACTGAGTATCTATGATTTTTTAATTGAAGAAAGATTTTGAATCTAATATGAAGAAGGACCAGAATTTACAAAATATGATGTGTCTCTATGTGCTTTACTTATGCATTGCAGTACTTCTTTATGGTTTATGAGTCCTACTTGATGGTTCTATGTTTAAAGGATTGTTCGCCACGTAAGTAGGTTCGACTCTTGCACACATAAGATTCAGATCTTTTCATGCATCTTTCACAAGATCAGGATGAGTCCTAAAGGTTCTATGGATCCTCCTAAGTATTTTCCTTACCCTTCCCTATCTATTTGTCTCAACGGGGCTTCAGGTGAGACTTCTTCTCTTCAGAGGAGATGAAAATGCCAGCGCTCTAGACTACTCGGTACCTTTTGTTGGTAACCTGAGAAGGACCCTAGTCTGATCAAACTTCTGCCAATAGAACATACCACTGATGACTGCAAGCCCCAAGGAATCACAAATAACTATAGATCCATGTCCCAAAGGAATATGTGTTGAAGTCGATAAGAAGATATCGGCTGGAAGGAAGGCATTAAGGCATGCTCCCTCATCCAACACAAGGGGTATCAGAAGGACAAATATTTGGAAGGAATCGGATGAATGTATTGTAAGGACCACACTGAGGTACAACTCTAACATGCACTAGATGGAATAGTGCATGACAGAGACTCTCTAAATAGTAGCCAATAATGGAGACTACAGAAAAAGATGAGGAATCCACTAATGGGGTCAGATGGAAACCAAGGTACAACACAAATCCCTATTTGTGATGATTGTTTTTTATTTCGAACACAAGGGAAACCACTCAGTCAACAACCTATGATGGTTTGTCATCTTCTAAGTGTAAGGTCACCTATCAATAATGGAAATAGGCCTAGGGTGAAACTCTAGTTCATACTCTTAGAGCAATGTGTTAGAGTCTATAAGAGCAGACCCTCCAACAAGAAGTCAATGAAGACCTTCTATACTAGCACGAGTGAGATACAAATATACTTATGATGATGAGATGTACTTTACTGAAATGGGAAGGTTGACTTGAAAGTTCAAATACTTGTTGCATAATAGTCGACTCATGCTAAAACTTCCCTTAAACAAAAACATGACACATTATATGGCTTAGGTGGATTATAAACTAGGATACATTTGAGATATAAGAGACATCATCAAACACTCCATATGTTTGGAAGAATAAACAATCGAGGAAGATTATGCTAAAAAATGAGAAAAAGTCTCCTAAATCCATACTAAACCCAAATTATTGAGACACTATCTCAAAGATTGTGCTTTGTTCAAGGGAAACAAGACTACTACCAACAAAAGAGATAGACACTTTCCCCCCTTCTTTTTAGTTTTTTTAGTTTTTTTTCGTCTTTTTTATGTTATTAAGTCCTAAAAAAGAAAAAAGTTATGTTATAGCATAGTGGAGGAAATGAGTTTCGAGGGTAAGAAAACTAGTTCCAAATTGCAAGGAACGTATCTATGCTCAATGAAAGGAAGAATGTGTAGGATAAGGACACTTAGGGGATTTTTCCTCTAGGTTTAAGGTGTCGAGTCGCAAAGGAATAAATTTCAAGGCTAGCAACTGGTAGGAATTCATAAGAAAATAGTTCAACAATAGAAATTTCAAGATGGATTTAGGCCTAAAAGTTTGAGGAGTTAATATGAAATGAAATTACAACTCAAAAAAAATTTGGAAGCCCCGTGGGTAAGTTATCCAGCAAGACATTGAGAGGAATTCGTAAGGCCTCAATGCAAAGACATGGAAGGAATAAAGAGGGCTTTTGAGGCTACATGAAGACTGCAACATGGGTGTCAAAAGGTCAGTGAGGTAATAAATAGGAAACCCATGGAGAGGTAAGATTTACCATCCATAAGAGACACCTATAAGTAGCTCGAAGGGAGTTGTGTTTCTAACAAATGGGGTTGATCATATGGAAAATATGTCGTCAAAATGAATAGATGCATAGTTCAGGTAGAATGGAACCTACCCTATATGCCAGTAAAGAACACAATACTTGTTGAATAATCTAAAGAAGTTTTGATATAAGTATCAACATGTGTTAGGGGGATTCCTGTAGGTAATGGCTACAAAAATATTGAGAAGGATATATGTAGATTCAATGCAAAGTCATGGCAATAATAAATAGAACTCTTGAGGCTAATAGAAAACTTGCAGCATGAGCACCAGAATACAAAGAATTTTTAAACTACGTCTCCCATGGAAGGTAGGCTCTACAACATGAATTACAACACTTCTAAACAACACATAAGGTTTTGTGTCGCAACTTAGTGGGGTCACTCCTCAGGAAAAATGAAACATGAAACATATAATGCAAAAATGCATGGAGGGGAAAATCTAACCTATATGCCAATTTCGATATCATTACCTGTCAAAATGGATCAACATGGTACGAAAAGGTACCAAAGAAAATGTCTCCAAATTCTTGTATATAAGACCAAAAACACTTAAACCCATAATTTAATAAGTCCAATATAGAAACCTCTGATAAAAAAATGTGATAAGGGATACAAAACATGAATACAAGAAACCCTAAAAGCACAATATGTACAGAGGACTGCACAACCTTGTGGCTTATGCATAATAGTGCTCTAAGTAGAGATCATTGAAAGGATTAGACCAAGGTTTTCTTTGGTAACAAACCTGTGAAGTTTATATTTTGGGAAGAGGTCAAAAATCCATAATCATAGCTTCAAGGATAGCCTCATCTGAAGGAAACTCAACATACCTGAAACTATGGCTCGAAAACACACAAAAAATAGGGATCGAGGTATTACAAACAATAAGATCAAATTCAAAAGGAAATGTTAGATTACTTAGAACAAGAGGGGAAAGAAAAGGATTACATTCCCCCATTGGATAAAAGACCTGATCAATTGTCAAGACCTTATCTAGACAAGGTGAACATAATTGTAAAGATCCTTTCTCATAAGCAATTGAACATCGAGGATAAGATGCCAAATAATTAACCAGTGGCAGGGAAGAATCTACATGAATACTAGGAACACAAAGTGAAAACCTGAGATGAAATTGAACTAGGATGGTGATTAACAAATGAAATATGATCAATAGTGACAATGCTTCCATTGTGAGGTAAATGCATCACACAAAATAGAATAGACACCACATCCCTCATCACATAAACATAATCATGCCCAAGAAGAATATTAAATTCTAAAATCCCTGGCACCACTAATATATTTATTAGAAAAGTATTACCACCTAAGGTAATATGTAACTGAGGAAGAATCCCCACAAATTCACTAGGTATTCTATCAAAAGCTAGTAGCTCATTGGTAGCTGGAAAAATCTTGGGAGAACCCAATTATTTCCAAGCCAAGCAGGATAAAATATTTTCAGAGGATCCATCATCTACAACACATCAATGAATTCCTTTCTACATATATTCAACTAGCATCGTTATCTAGAAAATTGAAAAAGAAGGAAGGCGAGGCTCTACAAGATCATTTCAATAAAATGAAACCATCCTAGGACCTGGAGGGATTTTGCTCGAAGAGAGTATAATTCTCCCTTTTTCAAAGGTACTAAACTAGAAATGATAAAGACGTAGTCGAAATATTCATCACTCCCTAAAAGAAGAGTGGGATGAACCGAAGATTGCATCGATAAGATAACTTCCTTAGAATCGTCACTCTCTGAGAGAAGAGTGGGATCGGCCAAATATTACAATGGTGTGACCACTTCCTCAACCAATGGTTGAATAGGATGCAAAACAACATGGTCAAGAGATGCATCACCCCCAAAAACAAGAGTGGTATCAACTGAATATTACATTTTCACGACCACTTCATCAATAGACAATAAAGATTGTTGGGAAACCAAAGGTGACTCAGAACTAGAATGGCCTTCAGAAAAGGACCATGCTCTTCATACCACAACAATAGTAGGGCACAAATGAGTAAGGTGATCTCATTTTCCAAGCTTACAAGGGAATTTGGGCTTACATCCTATATGTCTAGGATTCTCAATTGTATCTATGACCCCAACATGACTTGCAGTGGTCAGTGGGTGACTTGCAGTGGTCAGTGGGTTTCCCCTAGCATGACTTGTAGTGGCTAGGTGTTGATCTCCAACCCAACTTGCAAATGTCGGTGATGTTTTTCTAGTATCACTAGTAGTGACTAGATTCATGCCCCTAGCATGACTTGCACTTAACGGTTGTTTGTCATCAACATGACTTGCAAAGGTTGTTGACATAACTCCAACATGACTAGAAAAGGTTGGTTGCGCACTCCCGACATGACTAGCAGAGGTTGTTTGCTAAACTCCAATATGACTTGCAGGGACTAGGCTCTTTTCCCCATCATGAATTGCAGAGGTTGGGTGTTGGTATTCAAAATCACTCACAGAGTTTGTTGACCTATCTCCAACATGACTAACAAAGGTTTGTGAAATTTTCTTCTTACTCTTCCTCTTCCTCTTCTTTTTAGACTTCTAGTTACTATTATCAATACTTTCACTAGAATAGGGAGAAGGAGAAGGAGTAAACTTGGCGGATGTAGAAGGTGAAGGATCAAAATCCACACGATGGCCCTAACATAAGATGCTTATCTGAGAAGAATCAAGATAATTGGGGACATTCAGAGTGGTCCACAACCAAACCGGTAGTCCTACATTCAACCCATGAATGTTCAAAGTGGCCATCAAGGGGGAACCAATGTTTCCAAAGAATGGAAAGGAACAAGGATCCCCTTGGGCAGGGGTCCCTTGGTTGGTATCCTCAAGAAATTTTTCCAAATGGTCCTTATGCATAATTTCATCCCTTGTGGGATTGTTCATGTACATAATCATCTGACACACCAACTCTGATGAACCAGTGGTATAAAAATCCACGCATTCTAAAAGGAATCTCCACGCTTTCAAAAGAAATACCAGGGGTCCTTCCCAGCCAATGCAGTGGTTGATCGATCGCTCTGAATCAACTATCCAAAAGAAGTGATACTAACACAACCTAAGGACAACAATACAAACCAACACTCGAATAAAAATTCCTAAGATAAACATCGCAAACAAACAACTTCTCCAAAAATTCATCCCAGGTGGATGAGGTCCTAATTCCAAAGGAATGAAAAATTTGAAAGGGACCTTATGGATGAAGGCATGGGTTGATTAATTCCATGAACCAGTGAAGCATTTATCCTGACCTCCGCTGACTATCCTTATATGGTGCAAGCAATATTGAAAAGTGTGATATGAAATTTTCCCAGGTACCACGACAAACCCTTGCAGTCACCTCTGAGATCCCTAGGAAAAGAAATGAATGTCACCAACTAGTAGTCATCGTCCAAGGGGTATAGTCGACAGTCGAGATCAAATGTATGGGTAGGGTAAATGAGCCCAAAACTCTTCCAAACGAATGATTTCAAATGGGTCAGTATCACTTCAGGAAATCCTCCAATATACAATCTCTCCACTATGATCAATTAAGCTTTGGAGGGGATCTCTCCGCGGCTCTGCTTTACACAACCTTGTGTTTGACTCATGTGTTAAAGGATATTCCTGGCTATACTTATATGACAGTTGTATTTGAATCTCCCTAACTCATACTCCTATGTTTGTTCAATGGCCTTGGAGAGTTATCTCTCCAATCCTGATCCAAGGCCCTAACCCTAGACTTGTTTGTGAACCCTAGAAACAAAGTATATTACATTTTAAGTTTAGTGTTCATTTTATTGATTGTTTTTACTCAAAGGGTATGAAGTGAAACTGATGTTGTTTGAAACTCTTGTGAAAATGAAACTTATAATAAGACTAGGAAAGAAAACTTTACACTAATTCTTCAAATAAAAAAGAGTTTCAAAAAATAAAATGCATGAAAAATCCTTCAAACCTTGAAATACAATTTTTTCCTATCCAAGTATCTTTTTCTTTTTCAAATAACAATGAAAAACAAGGCAAAGAAAGAAAGAGACCTTACTAGAAAAGAATAGATTTTTTCATTTTCTTTTTCTTTATACCAAAGAAAGAAACATGCCTAAAGACCTGAGTGCTAGTAAGCAAATTATTTTCTTGAAAAGTTCAAAGACAAGGGAACCATGGACAAATGACCAACAAATAAGGAGTTTTGTCTTTTCTCTTACTAAAAGAAATGAAACGTAAATGAGATGCAATTTTCCTTTTTATTTTATGAACATAGGGAACAAGGTAAAGTGGAAGAAAGAAAACAGTCAAGAATAACCGAAACACAACATTCAAACTAGAAACTCAGCCCAGCCACACACGACTAGCCTTTCGACCCACCTAAAGAACCTTATAACCAAAAAATTAACCTAACAAAAAGAATTTTATTTTAGATGATTTCAAAGTTTTTCAGAGAGTTAACACAACATTCAAAATAAAAATCAAACATAGAAAACTCAGTTTTCACTTTAGAACCAAACCATACCCTCCCATAACTGAGAGAAAGGCTCAAAAATCAAGTCTTTTACATAGATACTTGATAGTGTACACTAGGACCGACAAACATCCTTAGATAATACAAAGGAAAATCGTGGATATACACAACTCATAGAGGTAAAAAGTGTGGATGCACCAATAAAACTTGAAAAATAAAAAAGCCAATCCAGAAGGAAGCTTCCATAAACTTTGGACAAGGTTTATATATGGAAAATTCTTTGAAAATAAATCCTAGAAAAAAAAAAGTTACAAAAATAAAAGACAACACAATACACCCTAAGACCGACCCAAAATAGGAGAAAACATCCCCATTATGGTCACCAATTATGTTACGGGATTTTCCCCATGTGACCTTGGGACATATCATAGTAGAGTGAGACCATATGTAAAAGACAAAACCTACCCTCGCACACAAAAATTATATAAGAAAATAACTACTTTGAGGAGAGAAAGATAGAAGGAGAGAAGGAGAGAATTCACACCTTGTATCTTATGTCTAATGTTTATCCTCCCTTTCCACCTTTAATTTTTCTCCTAATCTCCACTAGTATCAACCTACAAAAGAAGACCAATTCTATGTTGCAACAAGGTAGTTATGAATTCAAAGCATACATATAATTCAAAAAAATTAAAGTATGTGAAGAAAAATAACATATCTCAACAGATTGAATCAATTTAGAGATGTATTGAGCGAAAGAGAACTATTTTATTGAAAATAGTGAAAGTGGGTAGTTACAACCTGACTCTAACCATCGGCACTGCCTTGCAGCCAAATGCCTAGGTTCCTCCACTGGTCCTTCAAGCATCAACTCATCACGATGTATTTTCCTCAGATGTCTTAGAAGGGATAGGAAAACACCCTAAAACCACATATGGGAGAGGAAGGAATGTTGGAAAACAAGTTCCAAATAAAGGAGATGTTACTCAAAGGATCAAGGAAAGTAGGGAAGCTTACAAATTCATCAACATAATCTTGCATCTAGGTTGTCCCCCTCATACATTCCATCAAAGGTGACTTTATACCATCCTCAAAGGGATTAGTTGGTTGTTTTCCATTGTGTATGGGCCAAGGGAAGTTTGGGAACGAGCCCAACTGAAAAATCTGCCTGAAAATGTGGAATATTTTAGTTTTTCATAATATTTTAGGCCATTCACGGGTTGTAAACTAGAAAGGAACATACATCCGTGGTTTTCACATGGGTGACCCATGGATGGAAAAACAAATGTTGTTTTTTATATAATTTTGATGAAGAATGGCGGTATTTAAGTTTGCAATATAGGGAAAATGGCTAAGCCATCTCACAAATGCAATTGATGTGGAAATTTATGGCATAACATCGTCAAAGAAAAGGTGTTTAATAATTTCAAATTGCATTATATGGAGAAAAAATAGGTGTATTTTGAACCAACACGTGAAAGGCTACAAGGGATCGCTAAAGTAGTTTCTAAGGAACAAAATCTAGATCCACGCAAAGAAATCAAGGATTTTATGGTAACAGAGGAGACTTAGGGCTTGGATCCTAACAAGGTTCCAAGGCCTAATAGTTTCTATATTCAATTTTTCAGAGCTTGTCAAGGAATCATCAAATTTATCTGTGCCAAATGTTAAATTGGATAAGGAATAAAGACAAAATTGGGGGTATAAAAAATTCCTCATTTCTTTATTTAATTCAGAAGGAAAATTGACCACTGTCCTTTGCTTGATTCAAGTCCATATCACTATGTAACTTATCACATAAAATTATGACCAAAAAATTAGTGATTCATCTTAAAAATATCCTACCTGTAACACACTCAACCCCCTTATCCACTCTTAGGTTGGTGAGATGTTTGGTTTTATTCTCCTCAGAAATCGGGATGAGTATTCAATTCCATCGATGCTTATGTGAAGACTTATCTTATCACAACACTGAGTATGTATACTCCTGCAATTCACTGCAAAAATCCTACACATGGTTTGATATGGTGACTGAGGCTTAGAAACCCCCATTCGGATAGTCAAAATTCATTTCAGCCTCATAACAACATCCCGTGACTATTCAGATTCTTCCCATCGGGATGCTCAATCACCAAAGTTTTTTTCCTCATCGATGGAATTACTTTGATTGATCGTTCTCAGTGATCCAATGCTCCTCATAACTTGGGTTATGATGGATACAATAACCTCGGTTCCTCTATCTGTGTGAAGGTTATACCCTTGTAATCATTCATTCTACCTACCATGAACATGACCCACGAAATCTATGGCTATGATAAAATCTCGCCATGCACTGATTGGTATTTTATATTTGTTCTCAAGGTCCCTCCCCATCGAGGTATTTCCATTAAGGTATCTCACACCACTCCAAACACACTCACTCTAACTATAATACATTTCATATTACCCTCATACAATGGACATCATATTCCTTAGGGTTTACATCTATTCAATAGTTAATATCTATAAACCCTTCTCTTTGGAGTGATTCATGATAAATCAAATGGATGAGATCTTGAGGGAAACTCTCAGAGAGATCTATGGTCCCCATCCTTCCCCATCATCGAAATCCTACTTTAACCCTCTTCCCATACCTATGACGGTCCTTAATATAACACATTAGTATCAAGATCCAACAGTCCAAAATTGATCCTTACCACACTCTGAAATATCAATGATCCTCATTGACTTGGGGTCTCTTCATCATAGTCATAATATATTCCCCCATATCATCACCCCAATGGTACCACCAATTGATCAATGGACCGTATTTGTTCCCTCCACTGAATAAACGGTTGTGAACCTCCCCATCATAAAACATTGGTTTCCCCCATGGTAATAGTTCAAATCCGGACTTAAAACCTTCAAGGTTTCTTCTAAGTCTTCTCTAAGGTTCTACCAACTCTTAAGATCCCTTAATTTCACTTTTAAACATACCAAAGCATTCTAGATTCACTTGGATGGAAGGTTTTCATATCTTGCAATATTTCCATCTAGGACGGGTGACTTATTTAGGATTTACAATTCCTTAATGTAGACAGGGATTTCCGAGACATCATGGCACTCCTTTCATTTCCCAAATGAAGTATTTTTCCATATCATATAAATTTTCCTCTCAAGGGTTAGGGTTCCAAAAAAAATGAGACTCTTGGAGTATACATAGAGACCCCTCCCAATCACTTGGATATCACTCTACCAATTTCAAGATGAATATTTTCTTCATATCCTGCAATATTTCCATGCAAATCCTTGCAATATTCACAGGGATACACCCTATTCTTACATCATTCTCATGGATTCACAAGTTTAACAAGTTTTCCAATGGAAAAAAAACATGATTACTCCATTTTACTTAGGAAGTCAATCATACATTCATATTTCCTATTTAACCATGAAATAATAGATTCATATCCACACATTAAGTTAAGAATAGTTATATGTACATTAAATTTCAACATCCAACTGTCTGAGAGAGGAATCCTTTCCTCCCAACCTTAGGCTATGTTATAGAAAGATTTTCCTCACCCTATGCAAATTTTCTCAGAAGGCCTTGTTCCATTTTCCTATGCAGACTTGAAGTCCATTTTTGCAAATCCCATAGCTAAAAACATTATTTTTCCACATATACGCACCCTACCTATTGTACAACATGCATATATGCAAGTTGCACCACTACATCCCTCATACATCGGGTTTTGTTCTCAAAATTAAAAATGGTGTCAGGTTTCCATGTCACATCACGATATCCATGATCCTTGACCTTACATATACTGGAAACATTCCAACCCGGCCCTTCAGTAACATGTGAAGGCTATAAATGGGCCAAATCCAAGCTATGGAAAGCGGAGAAGAATTCAACTTTGAGAGCAAAGTTACTCTGGAGAAATTATTCACATCATATTGAGACTGCATCCCTTTGTCCTTTTAAGTCTGAACACATTGTTCAGCCCCCAATCTCTTCCCTACTTGATTGAGAACCTCATTGTCTCTCTTATATGAGATTTCCTTTGTTGGAGGATTGAAGTGGTGGAGGCCCAGTTGGAAGGGACTTAGTTTCTCGATTCTGAACTGTGTCACACGGAAGTTTGTAATTCATTCACTTGCATTGATTACATTTTAATAGAAATAATCTTTTCTCATCCAATTAATATCTTGCAAATATTTGAATTGTTATTCCATGGGTGTATTTGTTATGAATGTTGATGGATTATGCTATTGAGTTTTCTAACATTATATATTATCACCATATTCTTGCATTTCTTGGTTGTTGAGGACAAGTTGCAGGTGTATTGCTTTGATTCAATTTCTCAATGGTGGACTTCATCGAACGTCTGGACGAGGTAGAACTTTAATCTTGTCTTGCTATAATATTTTTTTATATAGCATACCTGAGATTAGAGTGGATTTCTACAGTCATTTTCGTTTGTTGTGGTTTACCCCTAGCCATAGAGATATTTTCTTCATAACAGGCTATGTTGCAGAGTGCCTTCCTACAACATGCCACCCACTTTCCAAGTCATGATATGACAAGGGGATTGATTCTGTTGGTTTCTATATTTAGAAGGATCCAGGAGGTTACTCTCCTTCCTCCATTGTCAACAGTAGAAGTTTACCTCTTCCTAGTAAGATTAGAAATTCCATAGATTTAATAGGTATTGTTCCCACTAGATTTCCACTACACAAGGAGTCCCTTCTCTTCTAAACAACCCCTTGGAAACCTCCCTTATCGTTTCCAGTTTATTTCTATAAAGTACCAAGCTACATTGCTTTGTAGCTCCAATATGGATTTGGGTTTTCTCAGTCTAGGGTGATCATCAATGTTTTGGACTTGCTTTATACTTTCTTCAAGATCAACTTTCCAACTTATTTTGTTTCTCATATATGTGCAACTAAACTCCTCTATTCATCACACCATCTATCAGTGAGTTTGAAACTCACCAGCTCTTCCAATATTTTTGTTGCTCGCTAGTTGTTGTGAATGGCTACTCTTCATTTCTTCTCTTTTGCACATCTATATCCTTCTCGCATGTGTGTTCTCTCCATGTGTAACCTTCACGTCCATGTTCTTCTTTCCTCCTTGGTGATGTTTTTACACCTTTGGTATCTTCTTCCTTCAATGCTTTGGATTCCCATGAATTCTATCAGAAGTGACCTCCAATCGGGAATGCGAATTTTGAAGGGAAATCCAAGGTTGTACTTGTTTTTTTCAGTTGGTTGTTTCCTCTTCAAGGGATTAGATCTGTCAACAGTATTAACTACCTTAACCACCAATATTGTCTCTTCATAACTTCTCATGTGGCTCCATGTAGGTTTGAGTACGTTGGAAGGTGTGCATTTATGTTTGCAGGTGTATGCAAGCTTTATATTTTCCTCACTGAAACTTCCAAGATTCCACCTAAGAAATTCCACCTCACCAACCATATCACTTCATAGAGATTTCCTCATCAATTCCCACTTTTTATATCATGGCTAGTACTGAAGGATTTTCTCTCTTATTTAGTTGTCTAATGTTTTATGTTAATCAAAACATGAATACATGCTTCATAATTCAACTATATGAAGTCATAGCATAAGTACAGTCATGGGGGGAAATAGGGTGTTACATTACCCCCCTTAAATAAACATTGTCCTCAGTGTTTAAAACACAATATATATATATAACAAAAATGGTTATGCCAATATCATGGAATCCTCCAACTCCTAGGTAGACTCATCTGCTCCAAAGTTCTTCCATTTCACCTTAAACTACATGATGGATCTGTTTCAGAGCATTGTTTTCATCCTCTCCAACATATGTTGAGGTTCATGCTAGAAGTATCCCTCTGGTTCCACATGTATCATAGTCCAATCAATAACATGATTAGAATCATGAACACATCTATTTAATAAGGATGCATGGAACACATTATGTGCTCTAACAGTAGGTGGAAAATCAAGTTTGTCTGATATTGGTCTCACTCTTCCCAGGACTTCAAATGATCCACAATATCAGGGTGATAACTTAGCACAATTACCCATCCTTAGGTAAATTCTTTTGGGCTTCACTTTGAGATACACATGATCTCCCACCTTGAAGTCTTTATGAGTTCTATTGCTATTTTCATATCTCTTTTTCCTATCCTGGGTTATTTTTAAATGTTGCATTATCTTAATCATTTCTTGTTCCATTTATTTTACCATCTTGGGTACAAGTTTGATCTTATCCATTGGAATATCCCAACTAATTGGAAATCTAAATTGTGTGCCATACAAAACCTCAAATGGGATAATCTTCAACGATTCATGATAACCATTGTTATAGGTGAACTCTACTAGAGGTAGGTACTTTTCCCATTGCTTGGGATGATGTATAAAATGCATCCACAACATGTCTTGTAACAATGTATTTACTCTTTTTCTATGACCATCTTTCTGAGGATGGACGGTTGTGATAAATGTCAAATGTGTTCCCAAGTCTACAAACAGACTTCTCCAAAAACTTGAGGTAAACTTAGCATCTTTTTTCGATATTATGGTCTTGGGTAGACCATGCGATCTAAATATTTCCTTCACAAAAATGTTAGCAATATCTATGGCTTTAAAAGTGTATTTTATAGGGATGAAATGAGTTTCCTTACTCATCTTATCTACCAAAACCATGATTGCATCATGTTGCATGAATGTCCTTGTTAGACCAGTAATGAAATCCATGGAGATAGTCTCCCATTTCCATTCTAGAATTGGTAAAGGTTGAAAAAAACCCACAGGATGCTTGTGTTCAACTTTCGCTTGTTGACACTGTGGACAGTTGGCAATGTACTCAACAATGTATTGCTTCATCCTAGGCCAATAATATAATTGCCTCATTTTTGCTACCATTTTCTAGTAATCAGGATGGCTTACATATGGTATCCTATGGAACTCATCCATAATCAATCTCTTCAGGTTTGTTGACTCTTGCACATATAATACATTATTATACAACAATACTTTATCAGTTGTAAGTTAATACCCTTCATATTTTCTTTCACTAGATTATTGTTGTAATAATTCCCTCACTTTATTGAAGAACTCATCTCCTTGCAAGAGGGTTTTGATCCTCTTCTGGATGTGAAGCTCCACTACACTTGTTGCTACTAAATGTATAGTATCCACACTCCAACTAAGTGCGTCTGGCACTTTATTTTCCTTTCCCTTTATGTGTTTGATTTCAAAATCAAACTCACTGATCATTGCCATCCATATGGATTGTGTAGAATTTAACCATGGTTGGTCAAACAAATACATCAGACCACAATAGTTTGTCATCAATACGAAACTGTTTTTGAGCAAGTAATGGCTCCACATCTGCAATGCATGCGTAATTGCTACTAGCTCCAGATCGTCAGTGAGATAATTCTTCTTGTGCTCATTTAATTTTCGTGATTCATAACTTATCACTTTTTCCTCCTACATAAGGACTCCATTGATTCCTTCTTTACAGGCATTAGTACAAACCAAGAAATCTTTTTCAGGGTCTGCAATATTCAAAACATGGGCATTGGACAAAAGATGTTTCAACTATTGAAAACTGGCTTCACACTTTGTTGACCATACAAATTTCTTCCATTTTCTTTGTAATGAGTTAATGGGATGACCAATTCTGTAAAATACCTTTATAAAACTTATAAAATACCTAGTAAATACCATTAAAGACCTTACCTCTACCACATTTAGAGGGGCAGGATAATCCATGATTTCCTTGATACCTTTGGGAGCTACTGCCACTCCTCCTGAAATTATGTGGCCTAAATACTTGATTTATTGTTGAAATAAATTGTACTTGATGAAATTATAATACAATTGTTGCTATCTTAGAAAATGAAAAACCATTGTAACATGTTCTTCATGCTCTCCCATAGTCTTGGAATACACCAAAATTACATCCACAAACACTGAGATAAACTTGTCTATATACTTGTTGAGAACTATATTCATCAAACACATGAAATTAGTGGGTACATTGGTGAATCCAAATGGTACCACTACAAAATCATTGTGTCCATACCTTGTTCTAAAGGTTGTCTTGTGAATTTCCTCATCCTTTATTCTAACTTGGTGATATCCCTATCTTAAATCAATCTTTGAGAAAATTCCAACTCCCTTGAGTTGTTCAAAGAGATCGTCAATTCTTGGCAATGGATACTTGTGCTTGATGGTCATATTGTTCAACTGTCTATAGTAAATACATAGTCTCAAGGTACCATCCTTCTTCTTTACAAACAGGTCAGGTGCTCCCAATGGAGACAGAATCATCCTAATTGAACCTTTATCCAACATCTCCTTCATGTGTACCTTTAACTCCACCAATTCTAGTGTGTTCATCCTATATGATAATTTTGACGTTGGTGCTACTCTAGGAAAAAAATCTATCGAAAAATAAATATCTATCTTGGGAGGTAGTCCAAGAACCTCCTCTGGAAATACATCCTTAAACTTCCACAACACAGGGTGAACTTCCGCCTTCAACTCCTTTCCTTCTGCTGAATCAAGAACTTGTATTGCATATAAGGGACACCCTTTCCGACTGAATTTATTAAGATACAATTACTCTAATTTTCTAATTGACACTAGCTTTTGAATTCCTTGAAAAAAAATTGTACTTCCTTCTTCGTCTTCACACTCCAAAATTTTCTCATAGCAGTTCAATTTTTCCTTGTGGGTATCTATCCAATCCATACCTAATATTATATCGTATGATCCCAAAGGTAGGATGTTTAGGGTTTCTTGATTATACAATCCACTTATCTCACATGGGCATGCTTTGATCATTTCTTCCACTTTTCTCTTAGTTCCAATGGATAATTGGACCAACCATGCATTCAAATGCTTCTTCCTCTATAAGACGCATGCTTAAAAAACTTGGGGAAAAACATAACTGAGGTTAGATCCAGGGTCAATCAAAATAGAAATAGTTTGCTCGGTGATTTTACCTTCCAGTTACACTACTAGTTCCTGGTGGTTTGCTTGATGATTCTCCATAGTTGCATATATCCTTGGCATGCTCCTCGCGACATCATTGACAGTAGCATCTTCCTACACATGATAAAATCTCTTACCGTCTTGATTCCTATGAGGGAAATCCCTCAACAGGTGTGCTTATCCACATCCCCAACATTGCAAGGGTCCTTTCTTGTGCTCCTCTTCTCTTTCTCTTGTATGTTCTGCAGGTTTATTTCCACTATGAGATGGAAAGTTATGTTGGTGTACACTTCTAATTGGTCGACCCAACTATGCACCCCTCTTTGGATTCTTGTATGGGAAATTTTTGGATCCTTTATTTTGGAATCCACTCTTATATTTTATCTTCCACTACTTATAAGGCTCCTTCTTATGTTTGTATCAATCATATAAACACTTATCTTTCCTAATAGTTTCCTCCAAGGTATTGGGCTTGTCAAATTCAATTTTGTCCTGGTAGGACTGTGGAAATCCATTGATAAAATGGTGTATCCTTTCTTTCTCATCCTTGAAGTAAGGAACATACCTCAACAACTCCATAAATATCTTAGCATACACATCCATGGTAAGTTATCCCAACTTATGCTCATGTAATTCCTTGATTGTTTTATCATAATACATCTCCAATAAGTATGCCTTTCAAAAATATTTCTCAAACTACTTACAGGTCAGTTTGATTTCCTTCATTCCTTTGATATCCTTTAGGTCCTCCCACCATATGGAAGCTTCTCCATTTAGAATAAATATGGAAATCATTGCCTTAGTATTTTCCAAGTAATTGTGTACACAAAAACTACTTCTTTAAACCCAACAACCAAGACTCAACTTCTTCTCCTTTCTTAATTTCTCCATCAAATTAGGTAGGAGGCTTAGCCTTCTTGTATTATTTGGTCAAGGAATTTTGTGAATGTCTCTTCCGTTTCCTCTTAGGAATACTTGATCCAATGTCACTATGTGCCATCTCTTCGAAATAAATATTCCTGTTGTATGAATCTATGGAAATACTCCCACCATATTTAACTTTCTTGAAATTTTGATGCCTCATCTTGGAAGAACTATATTCATGATTTTGGGCATCTAAAGGGGTTTTCAACCTTTCTTATTTTTTAAACTTTGCATTACTAGGGCCTTGCTATAAATTCTTCTGAATCTCAGAAAAGATCTACAGTAACACTGCATTCATATCTGCATGTTCATCCTGAGCTCTCATGAGTATCTCATTATCTCCCTTTAGACGTTTGATAGTGGCTACCAAACTTGAACGGGTTTCTCTAGCCCTTCGACCGTCAGATTCCTCATATCGGAAGTGTGATGTGTCTTCCATGCTATGATGCACCATTCACTTCCATTGTCCTATGTGATGGAATAGAAAAACATTGTTATCCCTTACATGAATCAACATCACAACATTCTTGTTGGAAGATTGGGTTTCATTGATGCCAACCATTTAAGAAGTTAGGAAGCCCCAAAGGTATGGTTATGGAACCTACAGTTGATCGAGGAAAAAGGACATGAAGTACAATGTAAATGTAGGTAAATCATTCATGGATGGATAGTATGTTTCCTGTCATTTACGATGATATGTGGTATGCCACGTGGTTCCTCACGGTTGAGGAGTTATGGCCTTGTAAAGTTGGAGCACCTTGAAGAATGATCTAGAAGCCCCTAGAAGGTAAAAAAGTCAACAAGTAGTTATAGGTCATTCATTAAGGTTAAATTAGTTGCAACAATAATTTAATTAAGGGTAAAGTGGTTGCAACAAGAGAGTGTGGGTTAGCCCTAAAATAAGAAAAAGGGGTAAAATAGTTGCAAGCTAGCCCCTACATTTATATTTATGGGTGGTTGGACAGGGAAAGGAAAGGGGTTTGTATCCTCCTTCTGGTTAGTGTTGAAGAATTGGGTAGTTGGAGCTTCCTTCATGTTGGAGCTTGAAAACTAGGGGATTGTATCCTCCTTCTAGTTGTAGCTGGAAAATAAGGAATTTGGTGCTTCCTATGAATGTGTTTCTTCTGACATATAAGAAAATCATTCCGTGGTTTTTTCCCGCATTGGGTTTCCACATAAACGTCTAGTGTACTATGTCTTTGTGGTTGCTTATTCTACATGGTTGAGGTATACTGTTGATGATACATTAAATGCTAATGTTCAACTATTGAATATTGCTCATAAAGTTTAAAAAATACACATTGTGGTTAAAAGTAGAAATAAAGTACTCATACTGATTCACCCCCCCNNNATTCTTTCTTGTCAAATAAAAAACATTTTTAAACAATATTAAGTGTCCTTGGCGACCCATACAAGCCTAGATTTTGAAATACTCTCTAATACCACTCTATAACACACATAAATCCCTTATCCACTCTTAGTTTGGTGGGATGTTTGACTTTATTCTCCTTAGAACTCGAGATGAGTATTCACATTCATTAATTATTATGTGAAGACTTATCTTATCACAAAAAGTAGTATGTAGACTCTTGCAATTCACTACAAAATGTCTATGCAGGGTTTTCTATGTTGATAAGGGATTATACACCCCCAATCATATGGTCAACATTAATTTTGTCCTAGAAACAATGGACCATGAATATTCAAACTCTTCTCATCGGGATGGTCAATCACTAGAGTCAGTTTTCCCTCTGATGGAATTGATTCGATGGATTTACCTCAGGGATCCAACAGTCGTCAGAACTGGGGTTACGATATCTATGACCACCTCGGTGACTCTATATGTGAGAGGGTTATACCCTCGTAAACATTCATTCTACCTACCATGAACAGAACCCATGAAATATACGATTGAGATAAGGTCTCGCCATGCACCGATCGACATATTATATTTGTTATTGGAGTCCCTCCCCATCAGGGTATTTCCATTTAGTTAAAATGGACCATTTTGAACACACTCACTCCAACTATAAGACATCCCACATTCCCCTCGTCCAATGGAAATTGTATTCCTTAGGGTTTACATATATTCACCAGTTAATATCTATAAACCCTCCTCTTTAGAGTGATTCATGATAAATCCAATGGCTAATATATCACGGGAAAATCCTCAAGAAATATATGGTCCTCAACCTTTCCCATCATCAGAATCCTACTATAACCCTCTTCCCATACCTCTGATGGTCCTTACTCTGATACACTATTATTTGGATCCAAAATTCTAAAATTGATCCTAGCCACACTCTAAAAGATTGACGATCCTCTTTGACTTAGGGTTTCTCCATTGGAGTCGTAACACATTCCCCCATCTAATCATCCCAATGGTACCACCATTAGATCAATGGTCTATATTTTTTTTCTCCACCGAATCAACTGCTACAAACCTCCCCATCTTAAAACATTGGTTTCCTCCATGGTAACAGTTTGAATCCAGAATTAAACCCTTCAAGGTTGCTTCCAAATCTTCTCTAAATTTCTACCAACTCTTAGGAGCCCGAAGTTTCACTCATAAATATACCAAATTATTCTCACTTCACTTGGATGGAAGGTTTTCATATATTGAAATATTTCCACCTAAGGTAGGTGACTCCTCCAATATTTATAGTTCCTCATCCTACATAGGGATCTCCCAGACACCAAGTCACTCATGTTATTTCCAAAATCAAGGATATGTCCATATCCTGTAAACTTTTGTCTCAAGGGTAAGGGTTCCACAGAATTGATACTCTCAACGTCTACACAAAGACCACTCCCAATCTCTTGGATATCTCTCTACCAACTTCAAGATAAATATTTTCTTCATATCCTGCAATATTTCCATGCAAAGCCTTACAATATTCACAGAATTACACCATTTTACATTGAAAACAAACATGATTGCTCCATTTTACTTAGGAAGGAAGTCATACATTCATATTTCCTATTTAACCATGAAATAACATATTTGTATCTGCACATTAAGTTAAAAATACGTATCTATACAGTAAATGTCAATAGCCAACTGACTAAGAGAGGATACCTTTCCTCCCAACCTTAGGCTATGCTACAGATTTCCTTCCTACATCATGCTACCCCCGTGTCAAGCAATGAAACTAAAAGGGGATTGATTTAGCTGGTTGTCAGATTTAGAATGATCCAGGAAGGTTACTCTCCTTCCTCCACTGGAAACATCAGAATTTTCCATCTTCCCATTGAGCTCAAGACTTGCACAGTTTTATCAGGTACCCTTCCCACTATATTTCCCTTGCACAAGGAGTTCCTTCTCTGATAAATAGTCCCTCGGAGACCACCCTTACCAGTGTCGTTTTCTTTCCAACATGTACCAAGCTACAGTCCTCTATAACTCTAGCTTGGATATGGGTATTCTTTGTCTAGGTGTTGGACAGGAATTTAGGATAGAGTTTTGAGGAAAATCCTAAGTATGTAGGAGATGTGAAGAAACAAAAGAAAGAAGAGAAGGCAAGAGTGGAGTGTGTAGTAAAGGCACATTCTGGATTGAAGTGCATGGTAAAAGCATACTTGGCAGAGAATAAATCAAGAGAATAAAGAAAGGAGACACACAAAAGAAGGAATAACAACAATCGAAAATGAAAAAGTAGCATGCAGATGCAAAATCAGGAAAAGAACGCCTGAGCAACGAGTAAACATGAGTTGTAATGAGTCAGAATGAGTTATAATAGGGTTTTGGGGGATACGTGAATAGGTATTGTAGCTGTAGATTCTATATATAAAGATGTAATGGGTTGAGTGGAATAGGTTGTTGAAGTAGGGCTAAAGGTTTTTGAAGTTGGGCTAAAGGCTATTGAAGTTGGGTTGAAAGCCGAAATTTGTTGTTGTTGAGAGAATAGACTGAGATTGAGAGAGAGTATATGTTTGAAGGTTTAGGAAGAGTTTTGTAGAGAGATACTTGCACTATGGAAGGCTAGGAAATATGGGGAAGGATATCCTAATATATCTATTGTAAGTGTAGTGCACAAGCCTTGGAGAATCACATAAAGAATAATAAATAAGCTAGATGTTGTGGATGTAGCCCAAATTTTAGTGAACCATGTTAAACTCTGTGTCTGAATGTCTTGTTATGTGATTGTTCATGAATTCTTTATTTATGCATAACTAGATTTAGATCTGTGTAGATGATGCGCAGTAAAGGTGAATGTTATAGCGAATGGTTTGTTTTAAAATATGTGTAATAATGATGTTGCATAATTTATGTTGTCAATTAATCAAGAGAAAGAAATACATAATACTTCAATCGTGGTAGATAAAGTAGGAATGAACATGGATATAGCCTTCCATCCCCTCATTCCTGCAGAAACTTGGTTCCTACAGCCCCAATAGATGCCTTGGGTGAGACTTCATGTGCATGCAGGTGATGCCAAAAGGTTTGTTATCTATAGGGTTTGTTGGTTATATAAATTGAACCGATGGTCTTACAATCATGCGCCAAAAAATCCTTCCGTTGTCAGGACTTGGAATCTTTGATTGAGGGAATGTTTTGGAGGTCGACTAAGAAAGAGATCTCATAATGGATACAAGGGAAGGAATGATATTTTTCTCAAAAAGAGAATATAAATCCTCATATGAGCGATGATCAATGTATGGAAAGGTATGTGTACACAGAGTTGCATGAGATTTTCTTTGAAGAGTTTCTGATTATCTTAACTGAGTGGTTAGAAATATTACTGGAGAATACTAGAAGGTAGTGAACTAAAGCACTAAGGAATTGGACTCTTGAGTTGGTAAGGAAGTTGAATTATGTAAGTAATAAGACTTCTCGTGTAGTTTATTTCTGGTTGGATAGTATATTGGGAGGTTATATTATAGAGTTTGCAGTGGATTGTACCCAGTCATATAGTGTTGCAGAGAGGGATTTATTCAAATGTCCATGTGAAAGGTTTATGAAATCATTGGGGACTTGGATAAATATGTTGTTGTGAGATAAGTCTATGATGACCATGCAGTCTAATTGCTAAGGGGATTTTCACACATAGGGAAGCGGAGGATGACAACAAGATAGTCTGAAGGTAGGAAATAATTAAGGAAGAAATGAAGAAGTAAGGTAGGGACTGAGGATGTAGAGAAACAAAGAAGGTGTATCACAAGACGAGTTTGGAATACTATGCGGTGGAAGAAGGTATAAGAGACAAAAGATTGGGGCTGAGAAAGGAGAGTCATGCAGTGATCCTGAGGGGAGAGAACTATGTGTAATAATACATATCATTGAGATACCACATGTAGAAGGAGAGGAAAATAATTCTCAATGCATTCCTATAATAAAAGAACTGTTAAGTCCTACTCAGACTAGATCCTGTGTCAAATCCATGACCCTGTGTGCGTCACCTAGATCATAAATAACATTTGAGGATTTGTCAAAATCACTTGTATTTAGTAAGGGAGGACAGAGTAGCAGTAACTAGAGAAGTTGAATCAGTACACCAAGTCAGAGTCAACCAACATCTCCAAGGAGAGGTACGACACAAAAAAAATGTGGTAGGGTTAGACAAAACACTTAGACTGTTGGAGTTCCATGGAGTTGGATCAAAGGACCCGGAACAACATTTATTCATATGTGAGACAATTTGGGCCATAAAAAATGTCTAAGACAAGGCTACAAAGATTGTGTAGTTGGAAACAACATTTAGAGGTCATGCATTAGTTTGGTTATGAAACTACAAAGTACCACACCTACATGAAAAGTCAGGACTTTAGGAGAAATTATAAAAGCATTGTTGAAAGATTTTAAGAAGCCAAAATCTGAGTCGCAGTACATCATGGAGCTTAAGGAAATCAAACAGGTGCAAAATGAGTCAGTTTGGGACTATGATCAAAGGTTTAAGGATTTTATGGGTAGAATAACATTCTAAATCCCTGATCAACAAAACCAAGAATGGTTTATCATGAGACTTCTACCACACATTCGCAGGTCGTTGATTCAACAAAAGGTTGTGTTGCAGCCTGAAGATTTGGAAATTTCCCTGGAATTGGAAGAATCTCCCATAGGATATGGCAGGGGGGTGGTGAAAGTATAGAAAAGTTGGTTGCATTGACAATTCAATTGGAAGAAATTACAAAAGGGAAGGAGAAGCAAGAACAGGTCTGATGTACCAAATGTAGGACTGAAGTCCACCAGAAGGATGAATGCCCAACATTTTCACAGTATTTGGCGACTGGAGAACCAAATCCATTACCAAGAAGGTGATACTATGAAATCTGTAAGAAATGGGGACATCATCTGACTGAGTGTCTGTTACTGCAGAAATACGAGAGTACCCGAAGGAACCTATTTTTCAACTTTTGCAAGTCAGTCGAGACAAAGAGAAATATTGTTGCACATTCAATTTTATGAGAGAGCACACTTCAGATATGTATAGGATATAGGAGACGAATGTTTTGATAGAAGGAGGTGGTCCAGAGTATAATAATAAAAGAGGATTTAATCCAAGAAACATAGGAACATTTGGTAGAGGTTGAGGTAGAGGAAATTTTGGCAGAGGACGTAGAGGACCAATAATATTTTATAATTGTAATCAAACAGGACACTTAGCTAAGGACTTCCCAAATCCTTGTAAAACCTGCATATACTGTATATCACTAGATCATGTGAAAAAATATTGTCCTCGACTACTTACGAAGTGGCAGGCAAGAGGGAATCAGAACGAGAACCCAAATCAGAACGTGCAAAATATATCAACCAAGAAACGCAATGAAGGACCTAGAATAACAGTTGTTACATGCAAAGGAGCTATAACAAGGGATGATGCAATGAATGGAGGAAAGTGTTGGAGAAATTTATATTTTCAACACACTAGTTGTAGACTTTCTATTTTTACCATCACTATTATGCATGCATGCACTCCTAAGGAAAGCTAACTGCTTGATTTTTTCTTAATTATGGAATGCTTTTCCCTATATATGAGATTTTTCCACTCATTCATTGTATCATATTGATCATGATCTATGTATCAATCATCAGCTCATTGGAGTAGTGTGAATATATTTTCTCATTCTTCCATATTCTCTTCCTTTCTTGATAAGCTTTGTTTGTACTTGCTTTATCTAGATCCCTTGTGTAGGTTTCCATGAAACACTGACATGGTATCAGAGTTATGTTGCTTGGAGAAAGCCAGACAAGCCATAGAATAAGGAAAATCAGGGTTTCTGCGAGTTGAATCCATGATCGTACCTTTCAGCATTTATTCTTCCCAAAATATTATGTTTTGGAGGAAACGACCAATAAGGAAAGTAAATCGGCCCATTTTGGAAGTGGGTTTTCAACCGTTTGGTGAGATTCCTCGTCATTTTCCCAAAACGTAAGCCACAATATAGCCTTCTGAAATGACCCGCATGAGAAGTAAATAAGCCCATTTTGGAAGTGGGTTTTGAACCATTTGGCAAGATTATTCATCGTTTGCTCAGAAAGTAATTCGCAAGAACATCTCCTAAAACTGATATGAATTTTCACTTAAAGTGCCATTTTTGTCATGATTTCTTAATTTTTCACTTGTAGATTGAGAGTAAATTTTTAGGCATTCTTAGAAATAGTGGGAGAGATGGATAGGACAACTTTTATACAGTCAAACTTGGTGGTAATCCTCACACCATACAATTATTTTGATTAGAATCCCAAGGCAGAATTCCAACTCAGAAGGAAAGAAATGTATAATTTAACGATGGCGACAGAAACAAAACCTACATCAGCGATTGAAAAGATGAGATGGGTGAACCATAAGGATGATGCCACAAGACTACTTCTTGAGTTAATCTCCATTGATTTATGGTTTCAAGATGCTGCATGTAAGACTCCAAATGAGATCAGGACCACCTTGGAAGGAATCTTTGGAAAGTAGGATGAGATGCGAGGTCATATGCTTGAGGTAGAGTTGAATACCTTAGACCCTAAAAGTTTTGATAATATACAATATTTTTTTACTAAATTTAAATCTTTACTATTGAGCTTGGGTGAATGTGGTATTGATAAGTCTACACAAGAGAAACAACTTATTCTAATAATCTTGGCCAAGCTAGGACCATAATACACTGTATATGTCTCCAATTTCCATTCTAGCAGATGTCTTTTAGGAACAAATTGGAAAATGCCTATGTTGGCTCAGTTCATTGAGTATCTTACACAAGAGAAGAAAAAACTCATACATATGGGCCACATGAAAGATCCCAAAGAACATGCACTCACCATGCATGATGAAAAATGGTCATCCAAACAGAATAGGAAGGAGGGATATTCCAAACCCTTTAATGATTCTTCAGGTTCCAAAGACTCTTCATATTCCAAGTAGAAGAAGAAGGGAAAACAATGCACTTACTACAATAAACCGAATCATGAAGAATACACATGCATGAAGAAACATATCGATCTTATGGCATAGGCACTTCAACAAAACAACCTTGGAAACTTCATTCCAGAGGGAGTCAAGAAGCATAAGGAAGAAGATCCTGCTCCGAAGAAAGATAATCATCATGCTCTTGTTGCAATTAATTCCTCATCTGATTCATGGATTATAGATTCTGGTGCAACCCATCATATGGCAGTGAAAGAGGAAGTTTTCTCTTCCTTGAGTCCATGATCAAGACCCCCTATTCTCATGGGTGATGATACTCCAGTAGCAGTAGTAGGAGAAGGGAGAGTGGAACTCCACAATGGCAGTTTTGAGAATGTTTTACATGTTCCAAAGCTTTATATGAATCTTCTCTCAGTTTAACAGATCACTCAGAAAGGTAAAAAGGTTGAATTTACATCAAATTCAGTTTTAGTAATTGACATGCATGACAATTCCATTATTTCAATTGGTGAGGTGGATCACAAATCGAGGTTGTATAAATTCACTAAGTTTTATGACGATGACTCCTATATTCTACTTACACATAAGGAGAGTACCTTGCATGCACCTCCAGTGCAACATGCATATACTCTTGTTCTTCCATCAGTTTCAGACATCAAAGATGATTCCATACACTCATATTATGTACATGGAAATAAGCAGGTAGAACAGCCAGATAAGAAGCCATCACCGAAGCTTCAATAGATGCCCAAGAAGGCACAGACAACACTTTAGGAAGTAGGCAACCTTGTAGGGAATCCATTGGATTTGAGGATGACTCGATCTCAACATGAGGAGACTTCTCATGTACTTTCAGCTTCAAAACCTACAATGCCCATGCATTGCTATATGGTTCAATCTACTTATCCACAGAACTACAATAGGGTTGTGTGAAATCCATTATGGTAAGCATCCATGCAGAAGGAGTATGACTCACTCCTAAAGAATCATACTTCGCATATGGTTCCAATTCCACCATAAAGGAATTTTTTTAGGTGCATATGGGTCCACAGGATCAAGAAGTACAAGGCCTGACAGGTTGCCAAAGGACTTCATCAGATCCATAAAGATTTCTACATCTTCACGAAGAATTTCAATGAGCATAGTTTTCAAACTTTGCGGGATTGTCTTGTAGTGAAGAACACAGTTGTCTAGTAGTTGTTATTTTATTCTTTTGATACATTATCTTTTGATGGGAGGGTTCCCACGTGGTTTTCCCTCTTTCCTCACTTTTATTCAATGTTCATTAGTTTCATTGTACATGAGTACCTAAAATGTCCTAATAGTCGAGACTGATTTTTTACTCCATAATGATGTTCAAGGGGGGTGTTGGAAAATTTTATATTTTTTACACACTAGTTCAGTGGGAGTTAACTAACTAGTTTTATTTTAGACTTTCTATTTTTACCATCACTATTATGCATGCATGCATTCCTAAGGAAAGCTAACTTCTTGATTTATTTTCTTAATTATGGAATGCTTTGCCCTATATACGAGTTTGTTCCGCTGTATCATATTGATCATTATCTATGTATCAAACATCAGCTCATTGGATTAGTATCAATATATTTTCTCATTCTTCCATATTTAATCTCTCTTCCTTTCTTGATAAGCCTTGTTTTTACTTGCTTTAGCTAGATCTCCTGTGCAAGTTTCCATGAAACACTGATAGAAAGAAGGTTGAGAAATGGGTGAGGAAATCAATAGGAGCTATGTCGACATTTGACCCTCAAGAAGAAAAGGAGACGTATAAAAGGGAAAGAAAAGAGATACAATGACCATATTGGGTAGCATCAACATCATATGTGCCTCCTATCTATGATCTTGCTATACCAGAAAAAACACTTGAAAAGGTAAGTAATCTAAGAGAGTTTCTAAGGAGTTGTGTAGAGTTGATGAAAGATAAAACTGGATTGAATGCACTATGTGAAATGATTGATCATTGCACACAAGAAATGGAAATTCATGTCGCACAGAGGGTAGTGAATTAGGTATTGTGCAAAAAGAGGACTAATGAAGAATTCAAATTAAGTGTGGAGATTGGGGAATATTATGTGGATAATGTTATTTTAGACTTGGATTCTGATGTCAATGTGTTACCAAACAAGACATGGAAAATGATGGGGAAACCCGAGTTAATTTGGTTGCTCATTCAGTTAATGTTGGCAAACTAGCACAAGATAGTATCGATTTGTCGATTGACAGGAGTACCTGTGAATATATATGGGGTGTGCAGTGTATCATATTTCAAAGTCATAGAGATCGTGGATGATAGTTAGACATATCCAACATTAATGGGTTTAGAATGGGTCTTTTACAATAAGTATATCATTAATATGAAAAGGCGGGAAATGATATTTGAGGTAGGATACTTGGAGGTTACTGCAGCATTGGATCTGATAGAAGGAAGGAGGTATATAGAGCCAGCGAGAGGGGATGAAATTGAAAACTTGTATAATCTAAGTGTGCATATGGATGATTATGTTAAAACCACTACATATGGTGCATTAATTTGGAGAATTATTATCTCGTGTGCATCAGATTCGGAGGAAGGTATGGAAAATTTGCAACACAGGATGCATGAATTATCAATTAGACGATGTGCACACATAACTCAATCATTGCACTGGATTGGAACGGAGTTATGTGATCAACCCAAGTATGATGGATTGACTAGTATAAGCTCATTTGTAAATCCATTTGAGTTGCAGGTACCGGAACAACAAAGGCTGTTGTAACTAGATGTTGTCTTGAAGACCACTCCATCCAGATGGTGGGATGCACATAAAGAGGAATGGAATACTAGAAGTACTGTATAAGACTCATGCAAGTGAGATTTGGTATCGAGCCGAAGAATATTGCGCAGAAGTATACAAGGATATGTGACCCAACATATCATATTATGCAGTGTAAAGACATATGGATTTTGGTCCCGAAGAAGGAATGGACACATAGGTTTATACATACATTGGATACAATTCCTAAGAATTGGTACATGGCGCTGGAAATGTGCAGAGAAACAAAAAAAATGGACAAGCTAACTCAGAGGTCCAAGGTAACATTTACTTTTGAACATGAATATCCATTAGTATATGCATCCCCACATGTCATTCGACCTAAGATATTTTCAAAATAAGGGCCGATGGAGGTGCTACCTATGTGTACTACGCACAAATCTTCTATGATTGTCCATAAATTACTGAAATATTACAATGTTGCTAAAGAAGAAAATAGTGAGGAAGATCCAAGGAATGTACAAGTAACTGAGGCTGAGGGGGAATGTGTGGTAGAAGGATCGGAGCTTGAATCTATTTCATATGCACAACCAATAATACTTGGAAGGTAAATATTGGAATAGAAGAAAACCCAAAGTTTGTGCAGATAGGTGATTATTGGAATGATGAAACTATGGAGAAGATTGCAAATTTACAGCATGAGTACCAGGATATATTTCCAACTACATTCTCAGAGATGAAGGGGATAGCTAGTGAGTTAGGATAAATGAACAACCCTTTGAAACCTGGTGCTAAGACAATGTGACAAACACCCTATAGGTTAAATCTGAAGTATAAAGAGAAGGTGAAAGTAGAGATAGACTGAATGTTGGAAGCAAGTATTATTGAACTAGTGGTGGAATCAGAATGGATAAGTCCAATGGTGGTAAAAGATAAGAAAATGGGAGGAATCAGGATTTGTGTAGACCTAAGGAAGCTCAATGATGCTTGTCTGCATGATTCATTTCCAACATCATTTATACATGAAGTGATTGAGAATGTAGGGGGGCACGAGGCCTATCCATTCACAAAAGGATTTTAAGGCTATCACCAGATTAAGATTACGTAGGAAGACATGTTTAAGACTAATTTTGCAACAGAGTGGGGAAGTAATCAGTACACAGTGATGCCTTTTGGGATGAATAATGCACCTACAGTTTTCTCAAGAGTAGTTGTAGCAACGTTTATGGAATTTATCCATAAGTTCCTTGAATTGTACTTAGATGATTGGATTGTGTTTAGTGTACTAAAGGATCACATAGAATTACTCATGGTAATGTTGTATAGATGTAGACAATTTCATATTTCATTAAATTTGAAGAAATTTATTTTATGCATGCCTTTTGGAATTTTGTTGGGCCATGTGGTATGAAAGAAAGCCTTGTCAGTGGATCCTTCCAACATTGCAATTATTTTAGACTTACAACCACCCGCATCAATCAGAAGTTTGAGAGAAACCCTCATTCATTCTGGATATTATAGGAAGTTCATTAAGGGTTATGCACAGATTACAACACCTATGGAAATGTTGTATAAGAAGGAAGCTAAGTTCTAGTGGAATGAGGATTGTCATAAGGGCTTGGATACATTGAAGAAGAAATTAGTGACCACACTGATTTTGATCTTTCCATATTGGAAGAAGGAGTTCCATGTTCATGTGGATGTGGCATCCATAGATTTGGGTGCAGTATTTGTTGTGGGGTTTTTCTACCCTACGAACTAGCAAGCTAGGGCTTTAAACTTGCATGCAGATCATGACCCTTCAAGAAATAACTTTTAACCTCCTACCCAAACCTAGAACCCTTTTACTCAGGCAAACATGGGAAGAATCAACTAACCTTTGTATCGACGGTTGAAGTAGATCCTTTGTTGAGCTTTTATCTCCTTGCTGTTGCTACTCCTTCCACAAAGAGATCCTGCAATCAAGACAAAACTACGCATGCATGCTACTGATCTACTAGAGGGTTAGAGATTTAAACATAAATCAAATAACATAGACAAGACTCATGTATTTGGGACGGGAAAAGCATCTTTTCATTAATCTCAATATGAATCAACTTACAATGATTACAGAG
>ML792000.1:53607-66903 GCA_009831015.1 Picea engelmannii | reverse complement strand
GCTAGAAGGAGCTAGGGTTTTAGACGAACTCTCGGCCATGCATGGCTGGGAGTTCTAGTTAACTAACCCAAAGCTTTTTGTCCCGTCGGCAACTTTCTGTTTTTTGTGATTCTGAAGGCACCTGCGGGCTGTAGTGGGCCTGCTAGCGGTTGCCCTGCGGGCTGTAGTGGGCCTGCTAGCATTTTCCCGCGGGCTGTAGTGGGCCTGCTAGAGTTTGCTTTTTAAAAATGGAGTTTTTAGGAGAGTTGTTCAGTAGTTTTTTGGCAAAGAAGGGATATGAGTTGGCCTGATGCCAGGTAAGCATGTGTGGTGCAATTTAGGGTTATAACAGTATTATACGAACCAAGTGAAGGAGACATAAGTCACCCAATTTATTTTGCAAGAAGGAAGCTGTCAATAACATAAAAGAATTATACTACCACAGAACTAGAAGGATTGGCAATGGCATGTGTGCTACAAAATTTTAGACATTACTTGTTGGGTTCTCACTTTAATACGTATATAGATCATTCTGCACTAATATACTTAGTGAACAAGCCAATGTTGGGGGGAATAATATGTAGATGGTTGTTGTTTCTCCAGGAATATTATTTTGAGGTTGTGGTGAAACCAGGGAAGTTTAATGTAGGACCAAATCACTTATCACGCATACTCTCAGGAGAAGATGTAGGGAATATAGATGATATATTTTTGGATGCACACTTATTTGCAGTAAAAATGGTGGATGACTACTTCATAAAGATTGTTTAGTTTCTAATTACGGGAATGGCCCCGTCAGACATGACAATTGTGCAGAAGAAACAACTAGTGGTTAAAGAAGAAAACTATCAGTTAATTGTAGGGAAGTTATACAAGTTAGGTGTGGATGGAATATTTAGATGATGTTTGTTATATCATGAAAGGCCAAAGATACTATCAGAAGCACACGAAGTAATTTCAAGAGTACATTATGCAGGAAAAGCGATAACACGAAAGATTGTGTGTGCAGGGATCTAGTGTCCCACACTTCATAAGGATGCTAAGGAATATTTTCAAGCATGTAATGTTTTTCAAAGGTTTGGGAATCCATCCAAGAGGGGTGAGATTCCTTTACACCCACAGGTTATGTTGCAAGAATTTTATAAATGGGCAATATATTTTTTTTCACCAATCAACCCACCATCGAGACGATCAGGAGCTAAGTATATAATCATTGTGACAGATTATTTGACTACATGGGAAGAAGCAACACCATTCATAGATTGCACCGCAAAGACTGTTGCGAGGTTTCTATTTGAGAATGTAGTCACATGATTTGGATTCTCGTCCCTTCTACTCAGTGATAAAGAAACACATTTCATGAATAGGACTATTGCAACATTGACTAAGGAGTTTCAAATTCATCATCATAAGATTACGTCATATCACCATCATGCCAATGGGATAGTAGAATCTTTTAATAAAATTATGTATAATTCTCTGACAAATATATGCAATGTAGGAAGAGATGATTAGGACTTAAGGGTTCTTGTGGTATTATGGGCATACAGGACTACAAGAAAACATTTGATAGGACAGACACCTTTTAGGTTGGTCTATGGGAAAGAAGTAGTAATTTCGATGGATTTTATTGTGCCTAGATTAATCATTGCAACGATTACTAATCTTTCATACTCTAGTACAGTAGAGGATATATTGTCACAATTGGTATAACTTGAGGAAGAACTCTTTGTCACAGTTTTCCACCAGCGAATTCAGAAGGAAAGGGAAAAGAAAACAATGTATGACACTGAGGAGAAACTCATGACCCTGACTATGCAGGTCGTAGAGAAATTTTTTTGGAAAAGAAGAAGAAGTAGCAAAAGAAGTCATGGAAGTGAGGGACACCCTCCAAAAGTTCATAGAGGCATGGAGGATCATGATGTGACATGCCTAAGTGGCTCGAGATGAGCCACAGGTGAGTGTTGGGGGCCTGTTGGACTGGAATGTTTGATACAGTTTTGAGGAAAATCCAAAGTATGGAGGAGAGGTGCAACAACAAAAGAAATAAGAGAAGGAAAGATTGGAGTGCGCAATAAAGGCGCATTTTGTATTGAAGTGCGCAGTAAAATCATACTTGGTGGAGAATAAAGCAAGAGAATAAAGGATAGAGACACGCAAAATCATGAAGAACAATAGTCATGAATTCAAAAGCATCATGTAGATGCAAAAGTAGGAAAATCACGCCCAAACAACGAGTCAACATGAGTTTTAATGAGTCTGAATGAGTTGTAATAAGGTTTTGGGGGATATGCAAATAGGGTTTTGATCCCTAAATTCTATAGATAAATATGTAATGGGTAGGGTAGAATAGGTTTTTCGAACCCTGCCAAAGTAGGGATGAAGGCTACTAAAGTTGGGATGAAGGATATTGAATTTGGGATGAAGGTTGTTGAATGTCTTGTTATGTTATTTTTCATGAATGCTTTATTTATGAATAACTAGATTTATATCTGTGTAGATGATGCGCAGTAAAGGTGAATGTTACAGTGAATGGTTTGTTTTCCAATCTGTGTCATAATGATGGTACATAATTGATGTTGCTAATTAATCAAGGGAAAGAAATACAGAATAATGCAACCAGGGTAGATAAAGTAGGAATGAACATGGAGATGGCATCCCATCCCCTCATTCCTACAAAAACTTGGTTCCTACGGACCCAATAGATGCCTCGAGTGAGACTTCACTTGCATGCAAGTGATGTTAAAAGGGCCAGTGTCTACAATTTTTGTTTGTTAGATAACTTTAACCTAGGGTATTACAACCGCGCGCCAACACCAGCATGATCTTCAATCTTTTGGAAAATATTTCTATTTTCTTCAATATCATCTTTCCATATTCTTCTCTTTATCATATCTGCGAAAATAAAATCCTATATTCATTGCGCCATCTTTCTCTGAGTCTGCAACACACCACCTCTTCCAAGATTTTTGTTTCTTGCTCAATCTTGCAAATTGTTACTCCTTTGTTTCTTCTCTTTTGCACATCTATGTCCTTCTCGCTTGTATGTTCTCTATGTGTGAAACCCACACATCCTTGTTCTTCTTTTCTCCTTGGTTATTTTTTTCCACCTTTGGTCTCTTCCTCCTCCAATCCTTGGGATGCCTGTGAATTCTATCAGAAGAGACCTCCAGTCGGGGATCATAATTTGAAGGGAAATCCAAGGATGCACTTCTATCATTTTTTATTTTTTTTATTGCCAGTTGACCCTTGCCTCTTCAAGGGATCATATCTGTCATTAGTTTTAACTACCTCAACCACCAATCATGTCTCTTTGTAATTCCTCAGGTGGCTCCATCCAGGTTTGAGTATGTTGGAAGGTGTGCATTTATGTTTGTAGGTGTATGAAACCTTCATTTTTTCCTCACTGAAAATTATTATATTCCACCCAAGCAATTCCACCTCACAACCATCTCACTTCATAAATTTTTCCTCACTAACTCCCACTTTTGATATCATGGCTAGTACTCAAGTATTTTCCTTGTTAGTTAGTTGTCTGATGTTTTCTATTAATCAAAAAATGAATACATGCTTCATAATCAAATTATATGAAGTCTTAGCATAATTACAATCATGGGGGAAAACAAGATGTTATAGTACCATTTTTAATATCTAAAAATCAGGGGGGATTCATCCAAAAATGGAAAATTCTAGATAATATTTTATTGGTTCATGAAGCAATGCATTCAAGTAAATGAGTTGGGTAAAAGGAATGAGTATTAAAATTGATATGGCTAATTCATTGGATAGAGTTTGACATATCTTCATGTTTGATGTCCTTCACAAATATCTCTTTTCAGATCATATCGTCCATTGGATTAAGGCGTGCATTGGATGCACTTGGATTGTGCCCCTTGTTAATGGCAGACAAATGGCCCTTTATAATAGAAATATGGGGCATCATAAAGGTTGTCCATTATTACCCCTTTTGTGCATCTTGAGTGTAGAAACTTTTAGTCGATGACTTGATATTGAAAAATAGCAAGAAATCTTGAACTTATTCTTATTGACAAAAGAGTTAAAGCCATTAACCATTCTTGGTTTGCAAATGACATTATTCCATGGGGAGGTGCCTCAAACATACTTTTAGAGAGGTTCAAAAATATTTTGAATCAATTATTAAATTCTTCTGAAGGTAATATCAACAATGGTAATCATCATATTTATGGTTAGAATAGTTTTCCTCTATTAATGTCCTTAATTTCTACATTTTTAGATTTTTCAAGTCTCTCAAGTTGGATCTCTTTTAAATATCTAGGTATGCCTATTTCTCTGGGTGCTCCAAATATTTGTATTGGATTCATATTGTTGATAAAATCAAAGGAAAAATACAGCAATAGGGTTCACACTGGCTAAATTTTGTAGGGAGGTTATTTAATAGAACACATTCTTTCTTCATTGTCAATATGTCAAGGTTTAGCTATGCTTGCTCCAATAGGGAAGTCGCAAAAAATATCAAGGGATATTTGAAAGTTTCTATGCAAAATCAGAAAAACAAACACAAGGAAGCTTCATTTAGTGAACTAGAATACTACTCAAGCTAAGGAAGAAAACAAGGGGCTCAATATAAAGGATCCTTAGCTAATGAATCTAGTGTTGGGCAACTAAAATTATTTGGAGATTGATCTTAGGAGAAACAGAATGGTGGAAATCATTCATAAGTATAAAAGACCTTCATTCAAAAGAGTGACTAGATTGGAGAGAGATTATTGGGAAGGAAATGGGAATTCTTTTTCGAAACTTTGCAAAGTAGTTTCTCATGTTATTATTGAACATCTATATTGAATTCCAGGAAACGGGAAATACATAAAAATTTGGGAGGATAAGACAGAAGGAAAGGATCCACTATATTCATATGGGGAGCTAGAAGGAATCAAAGAATGGATGAATGAGAAAGGCATCATCACTTTATTTGACCTCTCTAGATGGGATTGTAACTTGGGAAGTTGGACAGGTTGGAAATTTGTTTCTCCCCTAACTCAATTGGTCAATCAACTTAATATCATGTTTGTTTTCTTGAGAGGGGTAACCCCTTTATGTATATATGTTTCAAACAATAGAGGTTGAGGTCCTAAGGGAGGATTTAATTGTGCTAAAAATGATTCTTTTAAATAGAAAATCACTTTCTATATGTTATTATATTATTTCCCCCTAGTAATAGTCTAAAATTCAATCTCTGTAATTAAGCTCTAAAAAAAAACATAGTACTGAGTTTTTCCCTCGTCTTCCTCATTCGATAGGCATCACAGATTAAAAGGGGGAAATACCTCACCCTACCCCCGAAAGGATATGAATTTCCATGTTCTTGTTGCTATTATTCAAAAATATTCCCAACCCAATGCTGCTCTATCCCATTTTGTCAAGAAATTTGAACAATTTGTAGTAATTAATATCCCCGTAGTGGTCACTCATCTTAAATATTTGGCATTAGTTAAGAATGGGTTGATTGTCCAGTTCATTGGTTTGTGTCTATCCCCCATATCCATGGAGGTTTAGCTTGCAAAAACCTAGAAAATTCTAATCAAAGGAAGCTTATCTCATTACTTTGGTGGTTGATGTGTTTTTTCTTTTCTATTTGAGAACAAGAAGGATAGAGATATAATATTCATAAGTGTACTATATTTTTTAGGACCAAAATTTATGTGTCTTAATAGGTGGATTCTTGATTTCAATATTGAGATCAATGTGTCATTGACATTTCTTATTTGGGTGCAATTACATCATCTTCCTTTGCACAACTACCAGGATGATAATTTGGCTTCAATAAAAAATTCCTTGGGAAAATATATTGATGAATTGGATATGATAAGGAACATTCAAATGTGTGAAGATGTATGTGGAAGTAGATCTAGAAAAGGGTATTCCTAAGTCCATTAACCTTACCCTAAATAACTAGACACACAACAAGAACTTGAATTACAATAAACTCCCATTTAACTGTAAGATGTACCATGAATATGGCCACATTTTAAAAGATTGAAAGAATTTATCACATGTTCAAACATCCCGTACAAAACAAAATTAATCGCAACAAGAAAAAAAAATTGAATAGCAGCAAGAACCCTGGACCTTCCTCCTCTAATGTGGTCGGGAGTAAAAAGCTTTGTCCCTTCTAGAAATGTAGTCACTATAGCAAATAAATTTATTGTGTTGTGACAAGTTGACCTTCAAGAGACTTACTAAAATAATGAATCGAGGAAGAACACTAATATCAACCTCCAACCTAAAAATCATTGTGAAAATCATCAAACTCACATGAATGGAGAATAATAAAACAATGTGAACAAAGACACAAATATAAACATATCCCTTTCCTCAGGTCCATCTCTTTTTCCTCGATATAAATGTTGATCTCAAATTTTTGTCTTAGATTTCGGGGATTTGCAAAGAATTAGGGCATGCAGAGAAAGTATCACATCCTTCTAACATAGTTATGAATAGAAAAAAATCTCGACAACAAATGGGAGATGATGAAGAGAACTCAAAGGAAGAGCACCTTCTAGAGAATTCAAGAAAAAAATCAACCATAGAAAATATAAAGTAACTAGTGGTGAAAGAAAAAAAATGTGGGGATTAAAGAAACTATTTAGAATTATTATGGATCAAGAATAAAAATCCTTTGTGACAAGACATGGAGAATGCAAAATCCATCAAGCCCTCGAGATGGCAATAAAATCCCATCATCATTCAAATAATGAAATCTGTCTCTTATAACTATAGGGGGGCCTAGGTATTAGAATGAAAATGGAGGAACTAAAGGATCTCATTGGATCATAAAAACTAAAACTTCAGAAGACAAATTTATAAGAAAAAGAAACGATGCAAGCTAGTTGCAAACAATGGAAAAATAGTCTTGGACTAACAATTATTGCAAGAAGGGCTTCATGGGGACTCGATGCTCTTTGGGATTCAAGTATGTGTTAGAACCAAAATTCACCTCTGGATTGTAGTAGAGGTAAGCCCAATACCCATCAATTTGTATGTCACAATGAATAAATTTAAATGTGGTATAATGGATGCAGACTCATGATTATATCGCTTTAACTCAGAAAACTGGGTTGGAATGCACAGGCAAGTGAGGTCTCAATCTAACTTAGGTCAATAAGTTGTAGTAAGGGTTAGTAGGGGGGAGAACTTGAGGAAAATGAAGAGGTATTTTGTGGACATCCAGTCTTCCAGCAGCCTATAGGGGAAAAACTCAGAAAACAAGATCCTCTTGGATTCAAAGTTTCAGACACTGAAGTATATTTAAGCAACACAACCATAACAGCATAATAATAAAACATACATCACAATGTAGCTACAACAACTCGACTGGATCATCCATGCCCGAGCTCTTGACTGTAAGAGGGAAAAGACAACACAAGAAACTGATTAAAACTGGTTGTGATGTCACTGTGATCAAACCTACATCATAAAAACATAACTACCCTCGACTAGATCATCCATGCCCGAGTGTTCTAACACATTCGTTACAGAGAAATGAAAAGAAACTGACTTACATTAAACAAGAAGTCTCATATACATATACATAACCAGAGAACCAGAGGCTTCATTAAACTTTACAATGTGGGATCTTAGCTCAACCATCAACCTTAAAAAAATATGAGGAAGACTCCTATATACTCAGAGAAAAACCATAGAACCATACTCAAGCCTCTGTATCGAAGGCATTACGTCTGCATGTTTCCTAGAAGACTGTGCATGTAGTCACTTTTCAGAAGCGAGCTCTGTCAAACGCAATCGTGCTTCAAGAAGGTTCTGCAACTGAGCCGACTTGCTAACAGTCCTTTCTAGGGCTTTCCATTTATGGTGGAAACGATGTTCAACGACCACCAACTAACTTCAATAACTTCTTCATCAGGATTGAGAAGGCCTAAGTCGGCACTACACCTGTGGAATATGGTGGCCTCTGCATTCTTCTTTTTGGATCTAATTTAGATGCTATGGGGAGGTATGACAGCGGACGTGGCTATTGACAAAGTGATTGGCGCGCTCGGTATGGAATAACGGATGAGATATTGACCAAGTGAGCAGTCGTGGATGGGAAGAGAGGACTTTGGATAGCGTGGGGTCCACACAAGCGTGAGTTGAGTTGTAATGAGACGGAGGTGATGAGGAGACAGAGGGGAGGCTGCGAGGCTCTAGGTAAGGGAGCGGGGACCTGACACAGGTGGAAGTGGCATGGAGCAAAGTGGTACAGGAGGCGGGAGATGAGAAGGGGAGATGCGATAGGGAGGATAGTGAGTGGAGGATAGGTGTCGGTCGAACAGTTGTGGAGTGACCACTTGTCGACCCGAGATAGGGAGTTATACGCACATGCGCATATTGGGGCTGCGAAAATTGGTTTGACTCTTCACCACTTTCGGGCCCAATATGTGTCTCTCACTGACACACCGCTTCTCCACAAAACCATGGTTTCAAACCCGGCCCACCCTTCCAATTTTAATGTCCATGCATGTTGAGGTCCCGATATGATCAGCGACCATCGATCTAGGGGAGAGGTGAGATCTAGGCGCGCCAACTACTTTTGGTGCCTCCACAAAAGTTTTATCCGCCCGCTAACTTTGGAGTCCTTCCAATCTGTGTTTAGAGATGGCGCCACACTAAACCTGTACAAGGGGGAAAAAACGCCATTGTAACTGCCTTGGCCTGATTTGCATGCTGACGATCGTTGCATGTGCCTGGGAATAATAACAATAATGTGCTAATCGTGTGTTCAATTTAGCTTATCATCAAATACTCACCACTAGACACTAGTCTCTCTATTTCACAAGGGCTTAGGTAAGAAAATACAAATTTGATTAATGTTTATGCTCCTAGACAATATGAGGAAAAAATGCATTTTGTGAACTTTGAACTGTAGAGGGATAGTTAGTAGAGTGAAAATGAAATCACTAAAGGATATCATTAAATCTCCTCATTCATAAAAAACAAATTAGAAGAAAAAGAAAGCTTGTTTAAATTAATTGGCTAGGACATTATGTCGAAGGCTTTGGAAGTCCATTGCAAAATCCGCATCTGAAACTCACCTGTGAAATTTTGAGGAGAAGTAGTGTATTGTCTGGAGCTGGCAGGAACTCTGTGTAGGTTTCAGATTACATGTTGCATCAAAGACGTTTCTATTGGCAACATGATCCATGATGAGGATGGATGGTGAGTCTGCTAAGAATGGGGAGATGGTGCGCGGAGGCACTGGTGGAGAATCTTATTTCAGTGGACACTACTGCAAATTTGATGGCCCTTAATGAATCTAACAGAGAAGAACTAGCACAACCTGTAAATAAGCTTGGAATGAAAGAAATTAAGGCTTACTTCCATGGAGACAAGTTTTGACGTTTTCTATCATTGCTAGTGTGAGTAGTCAAAATTTGGATAGAAGTTAGAGGAGCTAGTTGAAGCTGGCGCTAGCATAAAGGAAGACTGAGTATAGTTGTGCAAAAGGTTGAGAAGCCTAGATCCAAGCTTTGTAAGAAGGATATTTGTGAGGTTGTAACACTCGTGAAAAATCTTTGGCCATGGTAAAATTAAATGTATTTTAAATTTATTTGGAGTTTGTCTACTTAGTTAACTTAATGTGTGATGCATTGTTAGATGTGACGATAGTGAAAATTAATTACTTGTTTGGAAACTCCAAAAACGTATTAGTTAATGATGGCATTCATGAAAGTCTTTGAATTAGAAGCATTTACATTGAGCCTACCTAATTCAATATGAATGTACTAGTTTTGTTAGAATTAGATACCCGAACAAATAACACCTAAATTTAAGACAATGAATTGAAAGTGACATTGAAGGTCCAAAGGTCAAAGGCGTAGATAAAGACTCCAAACATGTGTCAAACAACTTCAAAGAATGAAGATGATATTATCTTTGGATGATTCGGATTATTTTCAGCACGAAATGAGAATGGAGATATAATAATGAAATGTACATAGATATATCAGATATCCAATAATATAACAGAGATTTATCGGATATATAACAAGAGGCACAAATATACAGTAATACGCAATTTCTATTAATGAGCAAAATGTACAAAACTATAGAAATATAGAGTGAAAGACTCGCTAGATTGGTGGTAGTTTATCTCTGAGAAGAGATGTGACGGATACTCACATTCGCAAGAAGATGATTGTTACAATGAGGCTCCAAAGTCTTTTTTAACATAAAGAAAATCCAAAACCTTAACCCTAGAAGATGAAAATCCAACAATTTTGTGGACCCTATTTTGGGTAGTTTGGTGTATCAACTTCTCGAGGGCATAACTTTGGCATACGAGATCTGTTTGGGGTGCACAATAGATTTTTGGAAAGGTATCGAAGAGGATATTCATTTTGGGGGCTCAATTAAAGGTTTTGGTTATCATTTAGGTGCTCGATCCTGAAAAGACTTCATTTATACCTCAAAACGGCCCCAGAAGTTTAGGAACAGAAAAACTGCTAAAAATAGTAAATTGTGAGAAAATTGTTTTGATCTAGTTGGAATAGGTGGGTGGCCACCAACATCCAACTAGATAACTAGATGAGTTGGAATGGTAAGTAGGAAGAACAAATATGTTGTTTTGGTTACAGTAGAGAGTTTAGTCGAAGGGAAGATCGTGACAGTCACAGTCGTGCAAAAACAACATAAGTGAAATGATTGTTGACAAGCAAGGTAAATTGTGTGAATTGTTTTGAATAAAACATACTCATGACCATATGTTAATGTGAGTAACATTTTTCTAGCAATTCTATGTTGTAATGCTTATTGAATCAATGTATTGGTTCTTGAAATGATTGAGCTTGTACCTGGTATCTCTATGGGATTAAGTATGTAATGTATGTACCTATATCTATTTAACATGTAAAGAGCATATTGTTGTAATACTTGATTAGATATGTATACCCATTTTTTATGTATCCCTATTGATTTGTAGTGTAGAAACCTCTATTACAGAATTCTTTAACACTAGGAGTGAGCCATGTCATGGGTCAGATAAATGCTTTATGAGCAGACCATGTTTGTTGTAGACTCTAGGAGCTTCCTAGAAACCATGATTTTTACATTCAAGGGGAGTTCATCAAGACATTGAATGAACCATGTACCTGAAGGACATCCTACTAGACCGACAGTTGCAGTGGTTAGGTACCCATGCGTTATGGTGGATGGCTGTTTCTATATATCGACTTCGACAGTTTGGTGATGCATGATCAAGTTACAAAGTGAAAGTACCAAGTTGGACCAGACATGGACTTCACTCATTAGGAAGTGCATCGATTCATAGGACTTAGTTATGATGAGAAACTAACCTAGCAAAGGTTAAGACAAGTAGTCGTTAAGGGGGAGTGTTAGAATATGTATCTCCCACTTGTCTTAGGCGTGATCACATTTGCACTTATTATTATTATTCGTTATAATTAGATAGAGTTGGTATCTAGTAGAGAGTTTGTTCCTAGTATTTGGGAACTTGTTGGAACTAGAGGGATTTGAGAGATTCTCTTGAACTATATGCTACCTAGATTGGTGTGATGTTGAGATATTTTCTCAACGTGTAAATCAAGGTAATCTTGCTATCTTGAGACTATGATTATTGTATTCATATGTACTCGATTTCATTGTTTAATAAAGTGTTATTGCAATTTTGGTTTTTGTAATAGTGTTACTCTCCCTCTCATTTTTCATTTCACCATGTAAGCATACAAAGATAAAAAAGAAAATGCAGAATTAAAAAAAAAAAAAAAGAGAACAAGGGGATGATTGGATTAAGTATTTTCGTCTAAGTGTGTTCTATAACAAAGACAATTCAAACTTAAACTAAGGAGAGGAGTGGAATATATGTTTTCCTCTTAGCATGTTAGAAGCATTCTATAAATTTTAGCTTAAAAAAATAACATAGAGTAGTGCACTAAAAAAAATTCACCGTTTTATCCTAACGTTTGCCAAACTACAGAAACCAAATTTAACAATGGCCATATCATACAAAATTTTAGAATCTAGAAACCTAATAGTGTTGAATCTAACGACCAAGCTAGGTCCAATCATAATGTTATTGGTCAATAATAAGGGTTTAAAATTTAAACCCTCACCCTTTTTTTTTTTTCTAATCGCTTACACTACAGTGATATATTACAGTGGAGAATTATTACTACAGTAATATCTTAATGATAAATATGCCTCATGCTAAAACATATATTACATAAATTATACTGCAGTAATATCTTTCCATGAATAAGATGGGCGGTTGATCTGTAGAATATGGGTACCGTGAAGAAGACGCGCCACGGAGATGGGTATTGTGATGAATGTGCAAAATATGGATCAATACCAATCATAAATATCAATATATCTGAGAAGGGGAACACACATAATTGTGATGTGCAGAATATGGGTAAATATTACCTTGATCGATGTGAAAAATAGGGGTAAATACCAATCATAAATCTGACCAAGCTAAGAAGACAAAATGGTTTCTTTGTGTGTGAAGAGCAAGAGAATTTACTAAATTGTAATTTTAATAAATAGGAGATACATACATAATACATGTATTAGCTTCATAAAAATAAGATTTTATTGTATAAAATAATAATATTTTTTTCAAACACATGAGAGGGAAAAAATGTAAAAAAAAAAAATTTTAGCTGTTAAGGAATATAGGGAAAAAGATGTTGGAATATATAATTCCTACTTATCTAATATGCTTGCTAATGTATTGAGAGGTAGAGCTAATCTTTACGTGAGTTGTGTGATCATATTCTTAAGAGGTTGTTAGAGAATTGGATTTGTGAGATCCTAGTTTGGTGTGTGGTTGAGATATTCTCTCAACCTCTCCATTTACCAAATATGCTTCAAACCAGGCACAAACCAGGCACAAAGTAAACAATCTTCAACAATATAAGTGATCAATTCGAGCGAGCATCCGAGGGATGGTTGAGATCCTGATGTTTACTTTGTGCCTGGTTTGAAGCATAATCTCATAAGTGTGGAACAACTTAGTCAAAAAGGTTATAAAGTTTCTTTTGAGAATGATGTATGCACTATATTTGATATTCCTCCTAGTAAAGTGGTGATTGCAAGGATTAAAATGACAGAGAATAGAATGTTCCCACTTCACATGAAAAGTGAAATTATGGAGAAGATTGGAGCAAGTTTCAAAGCATCAAGCCAAGATCAAGCATGGATATGGCACTTGAGGTATGGCCATCTAAACTTCAAAGCATTATCTCTATTGCAAAGAAATGAAATGGTAAAAGGTTTACCACCTATTCAAGCACCAATTAGTTCATGTGAAAGTTGTAT
>ML792000.1:0-51826 GCA_009831015.1 Picea engelmannii | reverse complement strand
AAAGAGCACATCTGGATATGCATTTCATCTTGGAACAGGAGTTGTGGCATGGGCATCAAAGAAGCAACCAATAGTGACAATCTCATCAGCAGAAGCAGAATATGTAGCAGGTACATCAGCGGCATGTCAAGCAGTCTGGATGCAAAGGATTTTGAAGGATATAATGCAAAATCAAGAAAAGGCTACTACAATCTACTGTGACAACAAGTCCACCATTGCACTATCAAAGAATCATGTTTTTCACAAGAAGACAAAGCATATCGACACAAGATATCACTTCATTCGAGAACTTGTCAACAATGGAGAACTCATCCTACAACATTGCAGATCAAATGAGCAACTTGYAGACATATTTACAAAGGCTTTAGCACAAGACCAATTTGAGTMTWTAAGAGAARCATTGGGCATTGTAAATATTAATGTAATTAGTAGTAGAAATTAGGGGGGAGTGTTGGAATATGTAATTTCTACCGGCATTTAATTCAGAACCTTCTACTCAACCACCGATCAACCACCAACACTGTTCATCCACCGCCTCTTGTAAACATTCCTAAATCTTCCACCGACATTCCAGACTGTCTCGAGAGCCTCCAGAAGGTTCTTCTCCCTCTATAAAATCATGCATTGTAACCATTCATCGGTGTGTTCAATAGAATCGCCATTTGCTGTGTATTTTCGGTGTTTTCTTTGCCTCTGCCCACTCAAAGATGTCTTGGAATCCAGAATTATAAATGTATTGAGTCTAGCTAACTCAATATAATTTCATTGTTAGAATTAGCTACTCTAACAAGAAACATAAAATGTAGAATGGAAATTGGCCATGGAAAAAAGATGAATGGTGAAGGACAGAGAAGATGGAAGACGGACACAAAACTGAGATTGGTATTCTCATCATTATATTGTAGTTGAGATTATATGATGAATAGATGTAGATAAAGTTGTGTCAAATAAAATAAAATCATGATCATATTATAATGTGAGTTACACATGTAATTGAAAGAAAGTCTATGATATTTTGATGTACAATGATCCTAGAGAATACTTAAGTTATGTACCTAGCTATTGTATACTCCCCTAATGTGAAAAGTTCGTGGTGATCTAAAAACCACTATGTAAATGATGGTTTGTGGTCAAAAACACTTGAGAGTGCATGGTTGCAGGTAATCCGACAAAACCTAGTGCATGGTTGAGGGTAATCCGAGAAAACCCAGAGCATGGTTATGGGTAAGCCAAAAAAAAACCAGGTTGATGATGATGTGATGAAGGGGGAGGTATGAGGAAGAATGGTTGAATGAACCATGTAGCTGAAAAGGATTCCTAAAGACCTGGCGGTTACAGCGGCTGATGACCCATGTATTCCAGTAAATGGATTTCTTTTTATGTGGACGTCAATAATCAAATGTAGGTACAAAAGGAAGCAGATGAAGATATGACCACATAGATATTTAGATAAGTAGTCATTAAGCGAGAGTGTTGGAATATATAATTACTACTTATCTAATATGTTTGCTAATGTATTGAGAGATAGAGCTAATCTCTACGTGAGTTGTGTGATCTTATTCTTAATATGTTGTTAGAGAGCTGGATTTGTGAGATCCTAGTTTGGTGTGTGGTTGAGATATTCTCTCAACCTCTCCATTTATATTTGGAATAAGTTAGATCTAATAACAACTAGTGAGCTCAATATAATGAGTCACAAACCTTTGTACATTAATTCATTAATTCAATAAAATTGTGTATTCAATATTATGCTCTCCCATTTTATCATTTTATTAAAAGAGTAATAAAAAAACACCATAAAAACAATGAAAAGTAAAATACTAAAGTACATATAAACTTTTTTCTATACTATTAATTGAAAAAATCTAAAATAGTTTTTATTTCAAATTTGATAAATAATTTTTTATTTTATTTTGTATTTGCATGGAAAATAAATTTATACCCTTTTATAACAAATAGAGGATTCTTCAGTAGCAACAACAGTTTCAATTTTGATTCCTGATAAGAGAGTAAGAAGATCTCGAAAATATATTTGATATCTTCACTAATAATAACAATACAAACATTCACATAAGACTTTTTTTGGGGCTCTGAAAGCTAGGTCTACCTGACCACATGAGTTCTGAAAGGGGTAGCGAGTTGCTGCCTCTCCCTGATGCAGTTGCTTTCAAACACCTGCTCATTGCCGAAGGCAAACTGCCAACCTTTGACCCACCCTCCAAGTTTGTTAAAAAACTGAATGAAATTTCGTCAATCGCCCTCCCTCCAGATCAACCTATGAAGATAGCGATGTCGTTGGTAGATCAAGCCCCAGTGGGTCAGTTCGTCTAGCTCTATCCCTCACCTCGCACCACTGAAAAAAGGATCCAAAAGAACTAGAGGCCTCTAATCACCAGCAGTGTCACCTGCTATGCGATTGGACGAGGGTTTTTCCTCTTTGAATGCATCTCCAGAGACGATTGAGATCTGATCTTCAGAAATGGGTCATACTTCATGGGGCCCGAAGGACTGTACCTCAATCGCTAGACTCCCGACTTTGATCTGGTTCTGGAATTTACCAAGGCGATCCTGATGTGGGTCAGGCTACCCGACCTGCCGATCCATTGTTGGTCTACCTCCTCGATGCAGGCCATTGGCAATGGGATCAGTAAGTACATCGATAAATCTAACCCCAAAGATCAATACTCTTATGCGCGTATATGTTTTGAAGTTGACTTACAAGCTAGCCTATTGGAAGCAATAAAATTGATTGTAGGAGACTAGCAACATTTCCAAAAGCTAGACTATGAACAAATGCCATTTAAATGCAGAAATTTCCACGAGTATGGGAATTTCCAGAAAAACTACCCAAAACTTCCCCCTTCCGATCAAGAAAAAGATTTGGATGAAGGATGGAAGCAACCCAAAAGACATAAGGCAAATAAAAATGGCACGGGGCGAGAAGGAAAATCTCCAAACCCCCAATCACCCAGAAAGGAAGCCTCCTTATCAAAAAAGAAATATGAACCAAGTAACAATCCCCACGTCCTGGAAGAACCAGAAAAGGAAAGGAACATCCCTGAGTCTAATCCTCCTGTCACCCTGGCCCAGACAAAAAAAGAAGGACCTGATCCTACTCCTTCGTCCAATATATCCCTCCCCCAGGAAATTCCAAGCCAGGGATCAGAGGAAGACCTGTCAGAAGAAGAGGAAGGGGAATTAGATCCAAAACAAAGCACCAAGAAAACTACAAAGAGGGGAAGGAAATCAGCAAAGGAACGTCGAGAAGAAGAAACCTACAAAGACAATCTACAGGGGGGACAATTAACTTTCGATGGGTTGATAAACCCAAGAACAACGAGACAACATGGGCAGTTCCATAAAGGAACAACCACCACTAGTAAGAGTAAATAATGAAGGTCGTCTCATGGAAATGTAGAGGTCTTGTGAGCAAACAGAAAGATGAAGAAATGAAATACTTAATGTGCATAGCCACCCAAGACATCCTGCTAATCCAGGAGACCAAGCTGGAAGAACAACATTTCTTCTAGGTCAAAAAAAAATTCTGGAATTCAAGTGAAGGAATAGACATAAGTTCCCGAGGCGCCTCAGGCGGGCTAGAAACTGTAATGTTCCTGACTTGGCTATTCTAGGAAACGTTGCTAATGTGTGTGTAGGATCAAAGGTTTATAGCATATAAATGATCATACAAATAATAAACGCGACAAAGGACTACAAATTTTGTATTATGATATCTCTGTGGATTACAAAATGGTCGAATGCGGCTGAATAACTAACAATACTCGACTAGATCAACATACAAAGGATCTTAGCCAGAATATAAATAAGCAACCATGGCTGAATAAAATAACAACACTCGGCTAGATCAAAAGACAAAAGGATCTTAGCCGAAATACAAATAAGCAACTAAAAGATAATACCCGGAATATGGGAGCACTGCAGAATCAATGAAGAATGATGGAAGCCCTGGATGATCTTCCCGGTGACTAGAGTGTGTCTTTCAACACCGAAATCAGCCAACTGGTGTCTTCCTCCAGGAATACACTGAACTATCTCTCCTGAGATGTGCCTCTTCTCCTCAATGACAAGTCATAATATTTATAATGATGAATTAGGTCGATGGCCCTTTCTTTATAGCTTTCCAAAACCCTAAATCATGCTGAAACCCTAATTCGTTGTTGACTTCCAAAACCCTAAATCACTGTTGAAACCCTAATTCACTGTTGACTTCTATTTTTAGCTCATAATGACTTAAAAGTGCTTTTAACCCTTTTTAGCTCAATGTCACTTTATGAATATAACACCTGTGACTGGAATGACCTCTAGTGACCCTGTTTACCCCTCTTTGGCCCTGGCTATAATCTAATGGGGCGGTTTAGACCATTAAGCCTCCTCTTCTGGAGCTCCTATTTGGAATGGGACATTACAGTCCTCCCTTCCCAAAATTGCTTGTCCTCAAGCAATACTAGTCCAGGGTGTTGCAACACCTTCTCGCTCTCTCAAGTAGCATCCTCTATTGGAAGCCCTCTCCATCTAATCAAACACTCTCTGATGATCCTGCTCCTTAGTTTCCATTCCCGGAACTCCAAAACCTCCTCTGAAACTAACTCCAACTATCCCTCCTCATCCAATGGGGGAAGCTACTCTGACGTGTTAATGAATTGTCCCGCTGCCTTTTTGAGGCAAGACACGTGGAACACGTTATGAATCTTGCTCCCCTCTGGAAGCTCTAGCTCGTAAGCCACCTCGCCTACTCGCTGCATGATCCTGTAAGGACCATAAAATCTGGGCTTGAGCTTCTCGTCCCCACTCTTATTCAGAGATGACTGTCTATAGGGTTGGAGTCTCAAGAAAACCAAATCTCCAAACTCAAATCTACACTCTATCCTATGCCTATCTGCACTTATCTTTTATCGATTTTGCATCGTCTGCAGGTTCTCTTTCAATAACTTGAGAATATCCTGACTCTCTATGATCCAATCCTTGTCCTTGGGAGCTCTTCTCTCCCCAAATACCAAGTCTACCAAAGTGGGAGCATCATATATGTACAATGATCGGAAGGGTGTCATACCAATGCACATGTGGAAGATGGTGTTGTAGTAATGTTCTCCTAAATGTAACCACTTTACCCACATTCTCTGTTGTCCTCCTACATAGTTCCTCAAATACCCTTCAACCCACTTGTTGACAATCTCGGTCTACCCATCTGTCTGAGGGTGATAGCTGGTGCTAGGTGTCAACTCTGTCCCCACCAACCAAAACAACTCTCTCTAAAATGTCCCTATGAACCGACTATCCCTATCACTGACGATGTTCTTCGGCAACCCATGAAGTCTGAAGACCTCCCTAAAGAAAATCTCGGCTACCTGAACTGCATTTTACTCTGTCGGTATAGTGTAGAAGTGAGAAAACTTGGTCAATTTGTAGACCACTACATAGATACAGTCCTTACCCTCGACCTTGGGTAGACTGGTGATGAAGTCCATAGATATACTCTCCCATTTCTTCTCTAGAATGGGGAGTGGCTAAAGTAGCCCTGTTGGAAGAGCATGCTCTGACTTGTTCTACTGGCAAGTCACACACTCATTGACGTGTCTCATTACGTCTTGTTTGAGGCCCTTCTATGAGAACCTCTCTATGATCTATCTGTAGGTTTTGAAAAAACCCTGATGGCCTGCTAGAGGTGAATCATGAACTGCGGTGAGGATCTTCTTCTTAAGCCCTGAATCTGGCACCAAGTAGACTCTATCCTTGTAAAATATGACATCTTCAATGACCCTATACCGGTCATCCTGTATCTGCCCATCCATCACCTCAAAAGAGAACTTGTTCTTGGAATATTCCACTAACAAGTGGGATTTCCAATCTGCTGAAATCTCCATCAAAGAACATGTTGCAGGTCTCCTCGATAGTGCATCGGCCACAATGTTCTTCTTCCCCTTGACATACTCTATGTCAAAGTCGAATGCATGTACCTTTGTCACCCATTTCTGTTGGCGCTCACTGAGGTCCTTCTGCTCAAGGAAATACTTCAAACTATTGTGATCGGTCTTGACCACGAATTTGTTGCCCACCAAATATTGTCTGAACTTGGTAAAGGCATGCATGATTGCCAACATTTCCTTGTCATAAATGGAGTACAACCTCTCAGGTTGACTAAGCTTTTGGCTCTCGAATACAATGGGGTGTCCTCCTTGCATCAAAACTGCACCGATCCCTTCGCCGAATGCGTCACACTCTAGTACAAATGGCAAGGTGAAGTCTGGTAGTGCCAACACTGGACAAGTGCCCATGACTTCCTTCATGTGATCAAAGGATTCCTGTGATTTCTCAGTCCATATGAAGGCCCCATGCTTGGTAAGATCTATCAGCGGTGCTCCAAGCTGAGAAAATTCCTGGACGAACCGCCTGTAATAGCTACACAGCCCAAAGAAGCTCCTCAATTCTATCACGTTCTTGGGCATCAGCCAATCCAGAATGGCCATGATCTTCTCTTGGTGCACCTATACCCCTTGTGCACTGATGATGTTGCCTAAGTAAAGCAGCTCTGTCATACCGAACTCACACTTGGAATCTTTGGCATATAATGACTGTGCCTCCATGATGCTCAATACCTGATCCAGGTGCCTCATATGCTCTTGTCATGACCGGCTATAGATCAAGATGTCATCGAAGAAAACTAAGACTGATTTCCTTAATTGATCCCTGAATATATGGTTCATGCAAGACTAGAATGTAGCGGGTGCATTGGTTAGCCCAAATGGCATAACCAGGAACTCGAAGTGTCCAAAATGACATCGAAATGTCGTCTTCTCTATGTCCTAATCTTGGATGCTGATCTGATGATATCCAGAGCGTAGATCAATTTTTGAGAAGAAAACTACCCCATGTAGTTCATCCATCAACTTGTCAATGCGTGGGATAGGGTACCAGTTCTTGATGGTTTTCTTGTTCAAGGCTCGGTAATCAATGCACATCCTCATGGTGCCATCCTTCTTCAGAACTAAGACAATTGAAGAAGAAAATGGGCTGCTGCTCAGTCTGATGTGTCCCATCGCCAACAATTCCTTGATGGCCTTCTCTATATCATCCTTGAACCTCCTAAGATGACGATAGGGGGGGTGATCATAGGTTTGGCCCCCTCCTCCAACTCAATGGTGTGCTCAGACCCCCTATCAGGTGGTCTCCTTGGTGGAATTGCCTCAAAGACCTGTTGATGTCATCCCAATAAATTCTTGATCTCTGTATGGCATTGTTGTCGACCTTCTAAATCCTTCTGAGTAGTGATCAAGCATTCTACAGCATATGCTACCTCCCCATGTCTAAATATTCTCTCCATCCTCTTGGCTGAAACTATCCTGGGTGCTCCTGTCGACATACCTCTTAAAAAATCCTTCTTCCCATCCTGATCTCTGAATCCCATTTCCAAGGTTTGGTAGTTGGTAATGATTTTTCCCAAGGTAATCATCCACTGAACTCCTAACACCACATCTATGTTCGATAGGTCAACCACATAAAATGTGTCTCTCACTGTGTAGTTGCCTAACTTCATCTCTAAGTTTGGAACTCTGTCTAGACACTCCACTGTGTGGCCATATTCTACCGCAACATCAAACCCCTCAAATGCCTTTGTCTGAAGTGCTCGTCTCGATACTAGTGAAGCGTTGATGAAGTTGTGGGTGGCCCCACCATCTATTAGGGCGATTGCCCATTTCCCCTGAATAATCCCTCTGATACAGAGGGTATCATACCTGGGAACACTATAAAGGGTCGCTATGACACCTCCCTTTGCTGGTTTCCTCCTGTTAACCTGTTCTGGCAGTTGTGGGACTACTGGAAGATGGGCTCATGCCGGTGTCGGTGGTCTACGGGGAGGTTGTTCCTCTACTGGTGATGACTCCTCCTCTGAACTAGTGGATCCACTGTCCTGTTCCTCCTCCTCATTGTCCACGTTGTCTACTTCTACCTCAATATAATGAATCTCTCCTTTGCCCATGCACCTATGGCCTGGGACCCAAGGATCTCTGTAGCTGAAGCAAAGCTTCTTCCTCATAATCTCTCGCCTAGTCTCATCATCCAACTTCTCCTTGCCCTTCCATTCTCTCTAGAATGGCTTCTTGTCTTGATCCCTATGGGGCACAAATGGTTTGGAGAATTTTTAGTCTTTGGCACTGAGTCTGCCAGATCTCGAGTGCGAAGGATGGAATTCTGCAAAGTGGGAGGCCTGTATGCCTTCACCCATCCTCTCAAAGGCTCTGTGAATAGCATGATCAGCCTGGGCTTTGATATATCTGTCACTTCCATAGCTAACCGCTGAAACTCTGTGATGAACGCCTCTGATGTGTCAGTTTGTCTCAACTGGGATAGATCCCTGAAGTGTATCTCGGGATCCTTCCTGTCAAACCTATCCATGAGCTTATCTGTTTACTCCCTATAGGAGGTGATGCAACTGTGACCCAATGTCACCAGTCCATGATACCACCACTCGTGTGCCTCACCCTCCAAGTGTAAGGTCGCGAAACTGATGGCCTATGTCTCAGTCATCTGGTTGAGCTTGTAATACATGTCTAGCTTCTATACCCAAGATCTAGTGGTGTATTTGGACGATCCGTCGAAAGAAGGGATGGTGAGTTTCCCAACTTTTCGGATGAAATCGAGGTTATGCCCCTACTGCTGTTGTGGTCCTCCCCTCTTCGGCTCTCTGGGGCGGTTCCTGAGTCTGAGTCCACAGTACTCGACTAAGGTCATGTCCTAATGGAAGTCACAACCCAATGCTGTGTACTCCCTCCTATACTCTGCAATGTTGTCTGCATGAGTGGGTGGCCTCTGTGCTATTGGTGGCGGTGCTGCTACTAGGGGTGCCCTCTAGAAACTGGGAAACAAGGGTCTAGGAATCCTACTCGCAGAGGTGTATGCGCGAGAGGGTGACTGGGGTCTACTGCCTTCTCCCGAGTTCCCTTGTGTTGCATGTGGGACTTGTGTATCTGGGGTGCCCACTCTAGCCAATCTATCAACCACCTGTGCCAAGGACTGAGACATGGTCCGTTGACTAGCTAACATACCATTGATAACCTGCATGAAGCTACCTCTGGATCTACGGGGGCCTTTCAACTTCCCTCTGGTCTCTCATATTTGTCTCCTAGTATCCTCTCTGCCTCGCACTTAGCCTCACGCTCTACCCTTCTCTCTGCTTCTCTGTGTGCCTCTTCCTCTTCCTCTGAGCTAGGAGGAAAAGGGGAGAAATCAGGCATATGCCTTCTTTCCTGATGCCTGTTGTAAGTGATATATTTGTTACCTATGTGTTCACGACCCTCTAGGTCTTCTGCTGCACTCATTGTCTTTAGTCACAGGCTGGCAGGACTAAAGCTCTGACACCACTGTAATGTTCCTGATTTGGCTAGTATAGGAAACGCTGCTAATGTGTGTGTAGGATCAAAGGTTTACAGCATATAAATGATCATACAAATAATAAACGTGACAAAGGACTGCAAAGTTTGTATTATGATATCTCTGTGGATTACAAAATGGCCGAATGGAGCTGAATAACTAACAATACTCTACTATATCAACATACAAAGGATCTTAGCCGGAATATAAATAAGCAACTGCGGTTGAATAAAATAACAACACTTGGCTAGATCAAAAGACAAAAGGATCTTAGCCGGAATACAAATAAGCAACTAAAAGATAATACCTGGAATATGGGAGCACTACGGAATCAATGAAGAATGATGGAAGACCTGGATGATCTTCCCAGTGACTAGGGTGTGTCTTTCAACACCGAAATCAGCCAACTGGTGTCTTCCTCTTCGAATACACTGAACTATCTCTACTGAGATGCGCCTCTTCTCCTCAATGACAAGTCATAATATGCATAATGATGAATTAGGTTGTTGGCCCTTCCTTTATAGCTTTCCAAAACCCTACATCATGCTGAAACCCTAATTCGTTGTTCAATTCCAAAACCCTAAATCACTGTTGAAACCCTAATTCACTGTTGACTTCTATTTTTAGCTCATAATGACTTAAAAGCGCTTTTAACCCTTTTTAGCTCAATGTCACTTTACGAATATAACACCTGTGACTGGAGTGACCTCTAGTAACCCTATTTACCCCTCTTTGGCCCTAGCTATAGTCTAACGGGGCGGTTTAGACCATTAAGCCTCCTCTTTTGGAGCTCCTATTTGGAAAGGGACATTACAGGAACCCTCTGGAATCCCAACAAAATTGATCTGATCCACACCTACGCCAGCTCACATTGGATTCTTACAATCCTTTTCCACAAAGATTCAGGACTTCAGGTAAGCCTCTTCAACATTTATGTTCTAGTCCTTCAAGTAGAAAAAGGAGAATGTTGGAATTCTATCCAAAATCACCTGCATCTTCTTCGCCCAGAGAATATAATACTAGTCGGGGATCTGAATCTTACCCTAAACACATAGGAAAAAAAAAAGGGGGAACCCCTATCAGAGACCCTTTTAGGGAAATCATTGATGACCTAATATTAGACTGGGATCTGGAAGATATAAATCCCCCCAAAGGACTTTTCACTTGGTCCAATAAAAGAATAGGCCAAGGACATATCGCAGCTAGGCTCGACAGATTCCTAGTCCAGCACTCTCTCCTCCTCCTAGGCCTCACCCTGAACTCCTCTATTCTACCCTTTAATGCCTCAGACCATAAGCCTATCCTCTTGTGAATTTCTCAATAACGCAATCTAGGTCCCATCCCCTTCCGATTTTCTCCCCCCTGGATCCAACATGATGAGTTTCTCAGCATCGATCTCTAAAAAAGAAATCAAAAATCCATAGAAAATATGGAGCCTGATAAATCCCCAGGTCCAGATGGATTTACTTCTCATTTCATCGAAGCTTGTTGGAAAATTATCAAGTATGATCTTCATAGAATGATCCAAAAGTCATAATCTTGCAGTAAAATAGGAGGAAGCACCAACTCCGCCTTTCTAGCCCTCATCCTGAAGGAAAAAGGAGCCACCTCCTTCGATCGATTTAGACCAATATCCCTCTGCAATATTGGCTATAAAATCATAACTAAAATCATGGCCAACAGGGTCAAAATTATCCTACCTGCAATTATACCGGAAAATCAAGGTGGCTTCATCAAGGGAAGAAACATCAACGACAATATCATTCTCGTCCAGGAGGTCATCCATTCCAGCCAATCCCAAAAAGAAAAAGGTATGATAATCAAATTGGATCTTGCAAGTGCCTTCGACAGGGTAAGACACAACTTTCTTTATCAGGTAATGTAGCGGCTTGGGTTCAATCAATCCTTTATCAACTGGACACAAGCATGCATTGGAATACCTTGGATAACACCTCTCGTCAATGGCCAAGCAATTGTATTCTTTCAAGCCACTCGAGGACTATGACAAGGTTGCCCACTCTCCCCGCTCCTCTATGCCATTCAGGCATTGACGTTGAGATTCCAACTGGAGAATAGTCAACATCTTCAAGATTTAATGGGACTACATATATCTAGAAGGGTTAGAGACATCAATCATGCGCAGTTTGTTGATGACACCATCCTTCTTGTAAGCGAAAGCCCCCAGTCGGCCAACAAATTCAAAGTCAATCTTGACAAGTACCAAGCCATATCGAGCAGCAAAATAAACTACAGGAAGAGCCAAATATATGGTTGGAACTGCACACCGAGGGAAATGACTGACATCACTCGAATTTTGGGAATAACAGGCAAAACTTAGTGGGACTCCTTAAAGTACTTAGGAGTTCCCATCTTCAGAGCCACCGCCAAATCTTCCTGCTGGGTACCCTTAGTCGATAAATTCAAAGCTAGAATAAGTGTTTGGGGCTCAAGCTGGTTAAATCCAATAGGCAAGCTCGTCCTCATAAAATCCATCCTCTCAAGCATTCCAATCTATCAATGCTCTATCCTACTGGATCCAAAAGGAATTATCTCCAAAATTGAAGCTTTGTTGCGTCGTTTTCTATGGAAAGGAAGGGAAAACAACGAAAACAAGCTCCCACTAGTCAGCTAGGGGAAAATTTATCGGCCCATTCATGAAGGAGGTCTTCAACTCTGAGATCTACACACCCAAAATTTGGCCCTAGGAGCAAAACTACTATGGAACGTAGTTTCTGGGAGGAGCTCCTGGTGCAAAACAACTATTTGGAAGAAATAATTCTCTGGATCGAGTCTTTGTTGTCTTGACTCACTACCTAAAACTTCTCATGGCTCCCTAATCTTCTTTGTCTGCTCAAAATCGCATGCCTTCTTCACTCCTGCTCTCACCTAGATCCCAGACAATGGAAAGCAAATCTGAATATGGGAAGACTCTATAATGGGGGACCCCTCGATCGATACTATTCCAGGCATGGATTTTATGGAATCCTTTCTAAAGGATCAACACATCACCACCCTCTGAGATATCTCCCACTAGCAAAGAAATGGCTCCAAAGACTGGGTAGGATGGAACTTCCCTGATTTCCCTACTCAGCTTCATGGGGAAATATAGTTGTTGATCACTTCACTTCAAGGAAAATCCCCAATCTCCAAAAGACTCAGGGACTAGCAAGGCTAGGGTATGCAATCGGGGAGCTATACAGCAGCAGCTGGCTACAAAACCCTCACAGTTGCACCCCAGGCCCCAGGAGATTCCACATTATGGAAAGAAATCTGGCGAGTTAAAATCCTACCCAAAGTGGATTTCTTCATTTGGACCCTAGCTCATAATAGTATTATGATAGGTGACAATATTCGAAAGAAAGTCTGGGAAGGTCCCTCGAGATGCCCTCTCTACCACTCCCACGAAGAAACCATCATCCACCTACTCCTTAACTCTCCCTTTGCAAAAGAAGTTTGGCGGACTGCCCTGCCAGAGTGGGCCCCGTCCGACCATTCTCCCTTAGATATCCCCACTCTGCTAAAAAAATGGATCTTCTCTTGCCCCTTCCCCTTCAAGTCTAAGGCTCAACTTAAATGCTACTGGATGACCCTTCCCAAATTTATCCTTTGGAAAATTTGGCTTGAAAGAAATGCCTGAATCATCAGAAATCAGAATTCCAACCCCATCCATGTTTCTACCAAATCCAATGCCTTATTGGGCAACTACCTCTCCTTTCTCTGGTCAAACACTCATTCTCAAACCCTCTCCCCCTCTGAAGAAGCCTAGATTCACATTCTCGCTCCAGATATTAAGCCCCCTCTACTCCCTCCCACGCTCCATGAACCGTAGGAAATGCACAAGAAGGAGGAAGCGGTTGAATCCCTCATGTACACAATGCAACAGACCAATAGAAAAATTGTTGAATTGGAGGCAAGACTTGAAAAGCTAGAGCTTCAAGCCACTAGATCGAATCACCAGACTGAAGCAGCAATGAAGGCTTCTCTGAGTGCAGGTTCCTCCAACCTAGATCAGAAGGTTTAATTATGCTTCTCTTCACTTTTGAAACTAGCCCTTTTTTGGCTCTATGGAAAATTCATTGTATGCAGGATTTAAGCCTATTTCTGATCTTCAGGTAGACACATTGTAAGTAGGCTCTCGACCTGTTAGTAGCCAATTTTTGGATTTTAGGGAAGCATAAGAATTTATGGGCTTTATATCAGGGCATCCATACTTGTAATATTGAAATTCATGCACATAATGCATGTCTAAATTTTGTAGTTTTTCTCACAGTGGTCACACCACTGCTTCCTTAATATATAATCCACTTTCTTGTTAAAAAAAAAAACAATACAAACATTCACATCAAACAAACATACGAGGAAGTACAATTTTCTTGTGTCTGAAAAAACTTTGGAACATTCTAATTAAGAATTATGAAAATTTAATGAAATTTACATTTCCTACATTTTTTGCTAGATGTTTTGTTAGTTGTTGACAAAATTAATTAAAAAATATAATAAAAATAGTTAAAAACATAGAATTTTTAGACTAATAACTTCTCAAACAAAGAAATAGATGTGACTCCCACATCAACATTTAAACTTCAATGGAAATTCATAGTGTTCGAAAACCACCCACTCATCTACATATATAAAACTAGTCGGTCCAAAGGGTGGCCTTCGATTCCTACATCACCATTTCAACTTCAATGGAAGTTCATGGTGTTCGTAAACTACCCACTAATAGTAAAAAGAATAACTTCTTTGTTTGGAATCCATGGTTTGGAATCCACGACAGTCGATTTTTCAGATCATAGGGTGTTTCAAGGACTTATTTTTCAAATAAGTTCAAGAAAAGCAGTTTTATTACAAACCAATATAGACTCATTTTAATTTCGATTTTACTAAGAGCCGAGAGATCAAATTTATCTAGGTACAAACACTTCCTCCTTAACTTGTTTTAGAATGTAGAAGGTTAGAGCTGACATATACAATTTTCATTTACTTATTTTATTTTTTTTATTATTTCACATCGAAGATCCACCTTGAATTTAGGCATTGAATTACACCAAAAGATTAAAACCAACATATACAGTTTTCATTTTCTTGTTTTATTATTATTATTATTTAAGAGAAAAAGTCCACTTTAAAATCGTATATACACACCCGTGGATTCAAAATAGATTCTACAACTTAATCAATAGATAAACAAAACATTTAGAGGAAAAATTACAAAAACCATTGCATATAACATCCAACATTAAGTAATAATAAAATAAATTGGAATTTTGAATTTAAAAAAAATCAAAACAAGGTATTAATTATATTAAAGAAAAGTTGTGATTGTACTATAATGAATTAATACAATTGAAACATAAAATTTACTTCTAATATTTCATAAAGCACAAAATATGCAAGGGGTTTGTGTAAGCCCTCCCCTCCATGCTTTTACAATACAAAACTTCGAGAAGTTATTTTAAATTTTATTCATTATGGACATTTTGCATGTTCTCTACCTTAAACTTAATATCCATTTGTTCAATTTATTTGCACTCTTATGCTAGGTGGATAGTAGCCTTCTTAATTGCTTCATTCCTAAGAGAATTTGTAAGAGAACCAATTGAGGTTTTAGGGCTTTCGAAATTAACTAAGAAAACATATTGTGTTCCAAGGTTAACCTTTCTATGCGAGTGCTTTAAATAACCTCTTTGACCTCTAGACATGCATTTTTAACCTTTAAATCTTCCAATTAAGCATGCAAATTGTCATTGAGATATGACACTGCAACCTAAAAGTCTTTTGTCTAACATGATAATCTCCAATAATAATTTTCAAAATTCTACTATATCACAAGGGTCACAACCACAATGTTGGCATTGTCCATCCATTTTGAAAGCTATAGCGACCCAAGGTAAATTTTGAAGACACACAACTCTTGCGCTAAACCCCGAGGCTCTTACACAATTCAAGCCTCTTGTTATTGCAACTTGGAAACAAGCTGGGGCCAGAACAACTCAAACCAAATGAAGGATTGATTCGATTTAAGAATGCTAAGAATGAAAAACCCCCACTGGCTTGCACACACCACCAAAAAAAAGTGAGCTAGAATCCACTTAGATCTCCACCAGTGGGGCATATCGAAAAACAGATTCAGGCCTCTTCAGGAAGCCACAAATACTCAAATATGATGAATTAGTCTCCCTTGCAATCCATAAATCTTGTCTCCACATTGTAAACACATCCCAACTTGCATTAAAAGTTGCCTCCTCCCAAGCATGAGAGAACAATGGAAGGGTATAGGGTGGCTTAAAATTCCAATGCGCTCGAAATAAATTGATTTACCACTTATCAAAAGTTAAAAATATGACATGAGATCCTTAAATTATTGGGGACCCTAAGCATGGAAGACGATGAATGTTTGAATTCGCCTCATTTTTTTCACATCATGCCGTTTTCCATTTGCATTCCCATATTTGCTAAGGAATCTACTTGAGAGTTATGAGTGCCAAGAGTATGAAAATATTCTAACAATTAAAAATACTTTGCCATCCTATGGACTAAGTTGGTTAATTAATTTGTCTAGACTAGATGATAGAGTGAAATCTAGGCTATTGATTTTCTAAGTGATATTCAAATAATCACCAATGATGATTATATTTCCAACTCATCTTACTCACAATAGTTTGATTCCTTGATAGAGGGATAATGCTTCAAATTGGTTATTAGTAGTCTCCCCTAATCCATAAGCATAGGTAAATTCTTGATGCCCTTCAGGGTTGTAAACACCCCTTGACCACCACCCCTTGTGCACTTGCTACCCCATGGTTGCCTTTAGATACACCACCAATGAAAATAATATATCATTTGTGTTGAGCTTGCCACTTGTGAAAATCATCTTTCTCCATTCTGAGAGTCCAAGATGACTCTGATCTAGGTCCTTTTATTATGGATTTGGATTGAAGGGGTCCTCTAGATATGACATCTTTCATCCACAAACTTTCCTCCACTTCTAGAGTAGCTATGAGATTTCCTTTAATTCCTTTGGAGATGATGATGTCTTTTGCGGGTAGACTTTGAACTTGTGTTGCCACTTTCCTTTAGGAGATTCTCTTTCGATTGAAGATTCTCTTGTTTCTTTCCAGCAAGATATTCCAACTTAAGAACTCTGGTAATGTTGTACAAGCACACTTTGGCCCTAGTTTGTTTTGGAAAGATCCAAGATACTTATTCTACCATGTTGTAAACATTTCCTTTTAGCTTGTGGGATGGATGTTGTAAAAATATGGGATGAAGTTTCCTAAACATACATACATAGAAAAAAATGATGCTTTCATTCTCATGCTCTTGATAGAGAGGATTTTTATTCTTGAACCATAAGAATTCTCAATGGTTTCTTGAAGTCCTACGTTATTTTCATTCACCACTAGTTCCTTTCTTTTTTCTATGGATGATTTTCTTCTTGGATTCTATAGAAGGTTCTCTTCCTCCGATTCTCCTTCATCATCTCCCATTTGTTGCTAAGATTTTTTCCTAGTCAGAAATACATTGGGAGGATGCAACAATTTCTCTTCATGCCCTAATTTCTTGCAAATCCCTCAAAGTTGAGGCAACGAACTCAGATCAACATTTTGTATTTTAGGAAAAAGAGATGGACCCAAGGAAAGGGAGATGTGTTTACATGTGTCTTTGTTCACATTGGTCCATTATTCTCCATTCACATGATGTTCATGCTTTCCACCATGATTTTGAGGTTGCAGGTTGATATCAATGTTCTTCCTTGCTTCATTATTTTGGGATGTTTCTTGAAGGTGAACTTGTCACAACAAAACAAATTTGTTTTTTATACACATGATTGGAAGGGATGACATTTTTACTCCCAACTACATTCGATGAGGAAGATCTAGGATTCTTGTTGCTAGTTGATTTGTTTGATTGTTTCCATTTTTTTTCTTTTGCAGCGGGTGTTTGAACATGTGATGCATGATTACAATCCTTTGCAAAGTGGTCATATTCATGGAAGTTCTTACACTTAAATGGAATTTGTTGATATTCCATCTTCCAAGTGTGTGCCCAATTATTTAGGGTTAGGTTAATGGCCTTAGGAAGACCTTTTTTGAGATCTACTTCCACATAGATCCTAGCACATCTTAATGTTCCTTCTTTTGGCTCTGATTTGTCAATATATTTTCCCAGGGAATTTCCAATTGAATCCAAATAGTTGTCCCCTCTCTATGTGCAAAGGAAGATGTGGTAATTGCACCCAAACAAGCATCACCGATGAGACATTGATCTCATGATCAAAATCACACATCCACCTATTGAGATACATACCTTTTTGGTCCAAAAAAATATGGTCTGCTTCTGAAGATTAGATCTTTATCCTCCTTTTTCTAAAACAAAATGGAAAGAAAGCCTTAGTTGTTACACATTATTTTTTCGCAACTAATGGTGTTTTCCTAAAATCCTTAGCTTAAAATCCATGATCACTGAAGAAAGGATTTTTTTCTGAAAGCAATCAACCATTAAAAACCCTAATTTATGAAAGTGTCGCATGTTGCACCTCTGCAGCATGCGACACCCTTAATTTTTGCATGTGGCACCACTATAGACTATGACAGTGTCTCATGTTGCTAGTTCACAGGGTGTGACACTATATGAAAGAACGAAAAAATGATAATTCAAGAAGTTTCTAGAAGAGAAGCTTCGAGGATGAGGTGTCCTCTGATTGGTTTGGATCTCACTTGTACTCCTGATTTGGAGAGATCCTAACCTCTCATCTTAATCCCTTCACCCCTCCCTCTTCAATCTATAAATTGAGACTTCTCTCATGAGGAAAGGATAATAGCTAATGGAGAATAACTAGTAATGAATAATGGTTAATAGATTTATCTTCTAGTTTGTGATTAAGAGACTGTTAGCAACTCTTTGGCCCTAAGGGATTCAATTTTTGTCAAAGTATTCAGTTGACGGTGATGAAACTCATGGAAGCAATGTAGGTATTGGAGAAATGAATCGTTGGAAAGAGCCTCACAACACCAAGGCATTGGTTGTAACTCTTCCACTATTATTAATGCAGTAACATGTTTTCTTTCCTACAAAGATTGTTCATTGTTAATTGTTTATTACATTTCTCCTTGGTGATTTGTATAGATTTGTCGAAGTACTATTGTTGTTTTTGTTGGTTAGCTTGTTTTCTTATACATGTTTTCCTTCAAAATCCTTTGAATCAAGCTAAGAGCTACAATTAGCAAGGAAAACCATTAGTATAAGGTATGAGTCCTTACTTATTAGTATTTCAATTATATGAATCTAAGGAAATTAATATGTTATGTGTTGTTTTATTATATCTTTGGGTTCCCAATCTAGGGAGATTGGTCTGTGTCTGCATTGACTAATTTTTCTATCAACATTAGCCACAAAAGTAATGAGATAAGATTCATTTGATTAGAATTTTCTAGGTTTTTTCAAGAAAAACCTCCATGGATTTGGGGAATATACACAAACAAATGAAATAGCCAATAAAATCATGCCCAACTACAACAAAATATTTAAGACAAGTGGTGACCAGGAAGATATTAACTATTGGAACTTCATCATATTTCTTGACAAAATGAGATAGGGTAGCATTAGGATTGGAATATTTATGAATATTAGAGGAAAGAACATGAAAGGATGCAACCTCTAGGAAGTGGGGGTGAGGTATTCCCCACCTATGGAGCCATGACACCTATGGAATGAGGAAGAGGAGGGAAAAAATCAACGCTAGGGATTTTTTAGAGATTAATTGCAAAGATTGAATTTAGACTATTACTATGGGAAAAATAATCTAGCATACACTCATACCTCCATCGGTGGGGCATATCGAAGAGTAGAGAGATGCCTCTTTAGGTAGCCAAAATTCCCCACAACTATGATGAAGTAATCCCCCTTGAAATCCATAAATCCCATCTCCACACTGTAAACACATCCCAACCTCCATTGAAAGTTGCATCCTCCCAAGCATGAGCTGGAAATGTATGGGGCAAATTAACACTCCAATGCACTTGAAATAAATTGATTTACCACTTGTAAAAATTAACAAGATGGCATGATATCCTAAATTGTTTGGGGACACTAAGCATGGAAGATGGTGAATGTCTGGATTCCCCTCATTGTTTCACAACATACCTTTTTCCATTTGCATTTCCATATTTTTCTGAGGAATCTATTTGAGAGTTATGAGTGTTAATATTATGGTAGCTTCGGGAGGTATGAACCTCTATTGTGACTTATGATGAGACTAGAATCCTCTGGAAGGAAGAAAATAATTGAAGGAAACCCTAGACAGGTTGTCGGCTGCAGAAATATATTTAATATGAATTTATTAATACCCAGAAGGAGAATTCGGCCCCAGTTAAACTTCCCAGATTACTATAAATACAGGGCGCCAGTTTTCATTATACACATTCTCAGAGTTGCAGAGCCAGTTGTGCACATTGCAGTTGGCAGTTTTGTGTGCAGATCTCTGGGGAAAGTGGTGCACTAGCTTCTAGGTGGGATCATTTGTTCATCTTAGTTTCTATTTCTTGCTTGGTGCATTAGCCGCTCTTGGCTATTGGATTGCTACCAGGATTCTCTTCTCAGTCAAGGTCAAGGTGCTCGGAGGGTGGCTTCGGCCAATGGTTGGGTGACGAGGGTATCATCAATGGTAAAACAAGCACAATATTCTATATTCTAACAGGTTATGGGCCCACACCCCTTCAGTCAGCCTAAAACACTAGAAGGAAACATAGCCGCTAGATATTGAGCTCATTGAGGAACTGTCGCTAGGGTTACTAGCAGGAGCAGCTTCCAAAGCACTGCAGCTAGGGTTACTAGGAGAAGCAATTGCAGAAACCCTAATTCTCAGATCCGTCATCTTGTGATGGAGCATCTCGCTCAAGGAGAAGATATTCAGATGCACCCTAACTCAGCGCACCTATTGACTCTCTCAAAAGACAGAAATGACAAAGTTGAAGTTTTGGATCAAGGCATGACCAGTTACCAGTCAACCGAAGACATGTGTGAAACAATCAGTCTCTTACACTACTCAGCACTTACCGGGACAATTGAAGACGATATGTGGATAATTGACATTGGAGCTTCCAGGCACATGCCAGGAGATCAAGCTAGACTCTCAAATCTAAATGAGAGAAAGACATCGTACAAAGTGGAGCTTGGAGACAAAAGCACCTACCCCGTCGAAGGATTTGGATAAGCCTCCGTCAAGTTGGAATCAGGTAATCATGTTCACTTAGGCAATGTTTTATATGTACCTGGTTTAGAAAAGAATCTTGTATCAATATCATGTTTAGAAGACAAAGGAAATAGAATAGCCTTCATGGATGGAAAAGTGTTATCATGGTATAAAGATTCCAGCATAGAAGATGCTAGGGTTATTGGAAGATGTGAAGGAAATCTGTATAGACTACTAGAACGAAATGAAGAAGCTCTAGTACATGACGAAGTGAACCCTAATGAGATTTGGCATAGAAGGTATGCTCATATCAATTATCAAGCATTACCTTTCCTCGGAAAGATGGTTGAAGGAATACCAGAATTGAAATCCACATATGAAGGAATTTGCAAAGGATGTGCCCTTGGGAAGAATATCAAGAAACCATTCCCAAGCAGCAACAATAAATCTAAGGAAACCCTAGATCTAATACACTCAGATGTTTGCAGTCCAATTCCAGACAGATCTTTAGGAGGATCTCTCTACTACGTAACCTTCATAGATGACTATTCAAGAAAGACATGGTTGTATCTACTAAAATCAAAATACGAAGTATTCAACAAGTTCCAAGAATTCAAGGCTGAAATAGAAAACCTTACAAACAAGAAGATCAAGACATTAAGAACATATAATGGAGGAGAATACACCTCAAAAGAGTTCGTTGCATTCTACAAATCAGCAGGGATTAGGAGGGAGTTGATTATTCCTCATAATCCTCAACAAAATGGTGTAGCGGAAAGAAAGAACAATCTATCGAAGAAACGGTAAAAGCTTTATTGAATGATCAAGATCTATCCATGTTTCTATGGGGAGAAGCAACAATGATGGAAATATATGTATAGAATAGAAGCCCTCATCGCATATTGAAGGACATGACACCAGAAGAAGCATTCTCAGGTAAGAAACCTAACGTAGAAAACTTAAGAATATTTGGATGTCATGTTTACTCTCATATTCCCAAAGATAAAAGAAATAAACTAGAACCTTCAAGAAAGAAGGGGATATTCGTGGGATATAGTGATTCATCCAAAGCCTATAGAATATATATTCTAGAACAACACAAGATAGAAGTAAGTAGAGATGTAACAATCAATGAAAGGATGGCTTTCAGAAAATCTATTGAAGAAACTATAGAAGAAGAAGAAATTGAAGAACCAAATGAAGAAAACACAGAAAGCGAAAATAATGAAAAAGATCAATCTGATCATCCTATGGAACCATGTGAGAACATTGATCCAGATAATATACCAAAGAACAAGAAACGACCAGCTTGGCTTGAAGCCACATTACAAGACGTAGAAAGAATCAAGGTTCCAGAAGGAACATCCAGGAAGAGTAAAAGACCGAAAAGATTCTCAAGTTATGCAGCATACATGACAAAGATTCTAGATGAAGAACCTACTACATTCGAAGAAGCAGTTAAAAAGGGACAATGGAAAGAAGCTATGACAGAAGAACATCAGTCCATTATGAAAAATGAAGTATGGGAAATTGTACCCAGACCTAAAGAGAAATCAGTGGTAACCTCAAAATGGGTATACAAGATCAAACATGTAGCAGACGGAAGCGTGGATAAATATAAGGAAAGATTCATGGCCAGAGGGTTCTCCCAGAAGGAGGGAGAAGACTATGACGAAACCTTTGCTTCGGTGGCAAGGTATACCTCCATCAAAGCTATCATATCTCTTGCCGCTTCCATGGGATAGAATCTACACCAAATGGATGTAAAGACAACCTTTCTCAACAGAGCTATTAAAGAAGAAGTATATATTGAACAACCTCAAGGATTTGAGGTACATTCCAGAGACACTCATGTTTGCAGATTGAAGAAAGCTCTATATGGACTCAAGCAAGCTCCAAGGGCTTGGTACGCCAGAATGGACAACTATCTAACAAGACTTGGTTTCTCCAAAAGTCATGCAGATCCAAACCTTTATTACAAAGTCGTGGATAATGCACCTATGATTCTACTATTATATGTTGATGATCTATTCATAACAGGTGAAGAATCTCAAATCATCCAGTGCAAGAAGGATTTAGCCTCTGAATTTGATATGAAAGATCTAGGTCTCATGCACTATTACTTGGGACTAGAAGTATGGTAGAAGCGTGGTGAAGTATTCCTTGGACAAGGAAAGTACGCAATAAAGATCCTTCATAAGTTTGGAATGATGGACTGTAAGTCCATGGACACTCCTATGAATACAGATATAAGAAAAGTAAAAGTCCCAGATTCTGATCCAGTAGATCCATCTCTATATCGACAACTAATTGGATCATTGATGTATTTAGTAAATACTCGACCGAATATTTGCTTTGTTGTAAATACATTAAGTTAGTTCTAGGTGGAACCTAGACAATAGCATTGGTTAGCTGCAAAGCATGTCCTAAGATATATTCATGGGACAATAAACTATGGCTTGAGATATACCGCATCTAGTGATATCCAACTTCATGGATTCACAGACTCTGATTGGGCAGGAAGTGAAGAAGATAGAAAAAGTACTTCAAGTATGTGTTTCATCTTGGGCTCCGCTATGATATCTTGGGGTAGTAGGAAACAGAAGTCAGTCGCACTCAGTACAGCAGAAGCAGAGTATATGACAGCTTGTGAAGCATGCACAGAAGCAGTATATGGCAGGAAGTGAAGAAGATAGAAAGAGTACTTCAAGTATGTGTTTCAGCTTGGGCTCCGCTATGATATCTTGGGGTAGTAGGAAACAAAAGTCAGTCGCACTCAGTACAACAGAAGCAGAGTATATGGTAGCTTGTGAAGCATGCACAGAAGCAGTATAGCTAAGAAAGTTAATCTCTGATTTATTTGATCATACTCCAGAATAGACCATAATATATTGTGATAATCAGAGTTGCATAAGATTATCCGAACATCCAGTGTTTCATGAAAGGTCAAATCACATTGAGATCAAATACTACTTTATTCGAGATAAAGTCCAAGAAGGAGAGGTAAAGCTCAAGTATATCCCCACTGATGAGCAGACAACAGATATCCTGACAAAACCTCTATCTAGAATCAAGTTTGCATATTTCCAAGAGAAGATGGGGATCGTGGAAATAACTCCCTTAGCTGAAAGAGAAGATTCTCCAAGCTAGAGAAGGTATGGAAAAATATTCTTGAAAAACATTTATTTTTGTGATTTAAATAACTCTCCAGTTAGGAGGGAGAACTGAAAACATTATTTATTTTTATAATTGAAAATTAGTCCAGATTGGACATATGCTTTCCTGTTCAGAAAGTTGATTGAGATTTCTGACGGATAGTGACTTCCCATTGTAGTTAACATGGGAGGCAGACTGATTGTTGATGTATCATAGACAACGACTTCCCATTGTGGTTAACATGGGGAGTGGTCTAGGACAATCATTCTTCTTGGCAGTCACTCTGAGTAGTGGTCAAGTAAAATGGTCCGCCTCACCAAGCAGTCATTCCTTCGAAGTTCACAATTGTGAGCAATTTCGAAGAATGGTTCGTTTTGGAGGTTGATGCAAGATAGACATTCCTCGAGGGTTATACATTCTCTCTAGGTTACACTTTGTTTAGTGTCAGAGGAATGGCCCAGGGTGGGGAATGGTCCGGACAGTTATTCCTTAGGGAAGACTCATTCTCTCCAGGTTACACTTTGTTTAGTGTCGGAGGAATGGCCCAGGGTGGGGAATAGTCCAGGCTCAGTAATCAGGGACAATCATTCCTTAGGGCAGACTCATTCTCTCCAGGTTGCACTTTGTTTAGTGTTGGAGGAATGGTCCAAGGTGAGGAATGGTCCAAACATTTCTTAGGGTTTATACATTCTGTCCAGGGTGCACTTTAATTAGTGTAGGAAGAATGGCCCAGGGTGAGAAATGGTCCAGGCTCAGAAATCAGAAATAATCCTTCTTCCTTGTTTGAGAAGAATGGAGCAGATATCCCATTGTTGATATTCTATACTGAGGGCAGATATTCTTTCAGATCTCATAGATGTGAGTGAAAGATTGGCCCAGATGATTCTGTTTTTATCATAACATTGTTTCTATGTAGGTTACTATCAGTTGTTTGTTATGAAGAATATATGACAGTAGATATGCTACTGTGGTGGATTTGTTCCACTATTTGTGACTATGCTTTACGGTTTGAGTAGTTGTGTACTACCTGAATAGACACAGGTGTGTTCTATTAATTGATATTGTACCAGTTGTCATAGGAGATTATCCAGTTGGATAATAATGACAGGTGCTCGTAGTGCTACTAGCTTAATGGTTTGTTGTGCTCAAGACCATACCTCCCTAGCTAGGAGGGAGTGTTAATATTATGGTAGCTTCGGGAGGTACGAACTTCTATTGTGACTTATGACGAGACTAGAATCCTCCAGAAGGAAGCAAAGAATTGAAGGAAACCCTAGACAGGTTGTCGGCTGCAGAAATATATTTAATATGAATTTATTAATACCCAGAAGGAGAAGCCGGCCCCAGTTAAACTGCCCAGATTACTATAAATACAGGGCGCCATTTTTCATTATACACATTCTCAGAATTGCAGAGCCAATTGTGCACACTACAGTTAGCAGTTTTGTGCGTAGGTCTCTGGGGAAAGTGGTGCGCTAGCTTCTGGGTGGGATCATCTGTTCAACTTAGTTTCTATTTCTTTCTTGGTGAATTAGCCTCTCTTGGCTATTGGATTGCTACCAGGATTCTCTTCTCAGTCAAGGTCAAGGTGCTCGGAGGGTGGCTTCGACCAGTGGTTGGGTGACGAGGGTATCGTCAATGGTAAAACGAGCACAATCTTCTATATTCTAACAATGAGCATGAAGAGTATGAAAATATTCTAACAATTCAAAATACATGGCTATCCTATGGACTTGGTCAATCAATCTACCTAGACTAGATGATGGAGTGAAAGCTAGGCTTCTAATTTTCTGAATGATATTCAAAGAATCACCAACTATGATTAGATTTCTAACTCATCTTGCTCGCAATAGTTCGATTCCTTAATAGAAAGATAATGTTTGAACTTGGTTATTAGTAGTCTCATGTATTCCCCAAGCATAATTAAATTCTTGATGCCCCTCGGGGTTGTAAACACCCCCCCATCCCCCCACCCCTCGTGCACCTACCACCCCATGGTCTCCTTTAGATACACCACTAAAGGAAAGAATATATTTTTTTTGTTGAGTTTGTGATTCGGATTATGATGAGAACGAAAAGAGATAGAAATGAAAATATAGTAGAAACACATAAACATAGTGAAACTCATCTTCTATTAATGAATAAAATAGCAGAACACTATAGAACACAAACGGGATAGAATGGGGTAGCTTCTCTCTGAAGAGAAAGAAATGTTGGCTATGCTTCATTTGAAACAAGTTTTACATCACACTACATTGCATGCTTAAAGGACCTCCTTCACCTCCATTATATATGAGAGAGTGAGAGGAGAATAATTCCCATGATGCATGTGAGATAAATTGGTCTAAGCTTACAAAATTCCATAGGCATGTAAAACACTAGGAATTCCTAAGAGGTCACCCATCCCAATACTACTATATCCCAAGTGTGCTTAATAGTGGAGTTCTAATGGGATTCAGTGCATTAACTCCATAGGAATTAGATTACATTACAAGTGGAGATGATATTACATTACATTCCCCATCAAAAGGGTGAATATCATGGTTTATCAAAACCGCATGCTCGAAAATGTTGATTTAGTGGAGAAGGTGGATGCTCACCGAGATCCACCTGGATCAATCCTCCCCCCTTAGGAAGAAATGGTCCCCAATGCGTCAAGTTCCCTTGGGATATGGGGGAAATTTTGTTGAATATGAAATTTGGTGAGCCATTTGCCTTGATGAAGTAGCTATCTTGCTTGTACTTGGAATGTGGAAGGATGTCATGAACATATTTGTGGAGGTTCTAGATCCATTCAACAAATATGGATGCATGATCTTCCTTGGTCTAAGTGCGGGAGGAATATATTAGTGAAGATGTAACAATAAGAACTATATCAATGAGGGATAATGGTTGGAACCTTAAGCACACTTGAAAAGGGTCATGGCCAATAGAGCTATGCTCAACATATGGAAGACTCTCATTCTCTGGAAGGGAAAATTTATAGATTGTACCATTGGGTAAGGGAGCACTAGGAACCAAGTCAATGGAATGTGGGATGTGATAGTGCAAAGTAACCCCCATAGGTGAAGAAAAAATATATTCATGCTCCTATACAATCTTTTCGACCTACTTATGTTGGGTAAAAATGTCTTCGGATGAGGTTGTAGTTCTCGTAGTGATATTTTATTCACCTTTTGACTGGATTGTGAAGAGGGAAATTGTTTTTGTCTAAGATATTACTTTGCGACATTATTTTTCTGAGATCAATGAAGTGGAAGTAGTCGTAGATACCTCTGGTATTCTATAGAGATGACCTCCCAGAGTAGCAATGAAAATGCAAGGTCGAGACTCATAGATAACATGACATTACCATATATATGATTGTCCTAAAAGAACATCACATAATTCAAGTGGGGAAACATCTCATAGTACTGTATCCTTGAAGGGATTGATGTCGTAGGATAGGTGGTACTGCTGGATGACATGGATGTCTTGTGCCTAGCTCAACCATTTGAATCTTTGATTGTGTATGGTTGGGGGTGTGGCATCATTGGAAGCTTCAATATCTTGACAACCTAGGTTGAGATCAGGTTCTTCTGACTCCCACTGTCAACAATGAAATTTAGTGGGGTCCCTTTTACCCACATATGTGAGTGGAAGAGGCATTCCCCCTCCTCGGTCTCCTCTTGTTCTTTTGGTCGTATTGTTGTGGCCAAGATGGTAGCAATGGATTTTGTATCGATGATCAATTTCCCTTTACAATGCTCTAAATCAGAGTCTGATTCAGGTTTTTATTCTTTTTCTTTGATTTCGGCCACCAATGACTATTTCGAGTGACATTCATGAGTGTTTCTTTAGGGGATTTTGTGGAACTCACACCAATTTTTGGTGTCTTTCTTAGACTTCCCATCACCCTTCTTAGCCAATGGCTTGGACTTATTTTCTTGAGATTGACTCTCCTTGATTTGTCCTTCATTCTCTAAGATAGGGCTTCCTTTGACATTCTTCTATTGTAGTGTATTTGCAAACTCGAACTCTCGTTTACTCCACTGCTTGAATTTCTACTCAATTTTTATTGCATATCAATAAACATCTCCCACTAAGGAGATGTCCAAGAAAACCATATATGTTTGAATGCACATGTGCATACCACTACAGTACATCAAAACTAGGTTCCTCTTGGAGTCTTTGATACCCAACTTTGAGTGCAACCTATGAAAGATATTAGTGTACTTCAACACCGTCTGGTCTCTTTTTTGACGCAAATTCGTCCATATCATGTACCAATCATCATAATTTCTGATAGGGTATAACTTCTTGATTGGGTTCTCTCCTGAATGACATCGATTCTTCTATAGTGTACCTATCCCATTAACCTTCCCACCAAGATATGACATGGGGAAGGGATTTAACGAGTGCGAAAGTGATCTTTTCACTCTCGATTATTTTTTGGATAGAATAATAACCTTCTAGCAGATCCCCATTTTTCGAGAGCATCTACATCTATTTATCAAAATTGACTTGTACCTTGAAGGGTGCTACACCGTCGAAATGGTTTCTTGTCAAAGATGCCTTGGTTTCCATCAATAGTCATTGTAGGATCTGAGCGAAGCTGTCCATCATCTCATTCCTCTATCACGCGAGGGATTCCTTGAGCAACGTTTTGAAAGGATCTCTTTCTTTTTCATCTTTATTTTCTTCCACCATGAGAGGTCACATGGGATGGTGACATCAGTCATCCCCAAGTGAAACTAGCTCGAGACCCAACTCTTTTTACCATGACCTCATCGATGACATGCACGGAGAAATAACAAGGAACATATTTAATTCTCTAATACCACTGATCCGACTTAAGATGAGAACAGAATGAGATACAAAGGAAAATATAGTAGAAACATAGAAATATAGTGAAACCCAATTTCTATCAATGAATAAAATATTGGTTAGAATGGTTTAGCTTATCTCTGAAGAGAAAGAGATGTTTGCTACGCTTCATTCAAAACAAGATTTACATCACACTCCATTTCATGCTTAATGGACCTCCTTCACCTTCATTATATATGAGAGAGTGAGAGGATAATAATGTCCATGATGCATGTGGGATAAATTGGTCAAAGTTTACAAAATTCCATAGGAATGTAAAACACTAGGACTTCCCAAGAGGTCATCCATCCCAATACTACTCTAGCCCAAGCATGCTCAACTGCAGAGTCCTAATGGGATCTGGTGCATTAACATTGTAGGAATTGCATTACATTACAAATGGAGATGGAATTACATTACATTCCCCATAAAAGGGTGAATATCATGTTTTATCAAAACTATAGGCTCATAAATGTTGATTTAGTGGACAAGGTGGATGGCCACCAAGATCTACCTGAATCAACTTGCCACTTGTGAAAATCATCTTGCTCTATTTTTTAGAATCCAATATGAGTCAGATCTAAGTCCTTTTATTATGCATTTGGATTAATGGGGTCCTCTATTTATGATATATTTTATCCACAAACTTTCCTCCACTTCTAGAGAAGCTATGAAATTCTATTTAATTCATTTGGAGATGATGATAGCTTCTGGAAGTAGACTTTGAACTTGTATTGCCACATTCCTTTAGGAGATTCTCCCTTGATTGAATATACTCTTGTTTCGTTCAAGCAAGATCTTCCAACTAAAGAACTCTAGTAATGTTCTGCAAGCACACTTTGGGCCTAGTTTGTTTTAAAAAGATCCAAGATACATATTCTACCAGGTTGCAAACATTTCCTTCCAACTTGTGAGATGGATGATGTGAAAAGATGGGCTTATGTTTCCTCAATTTTCATACATAACAAAAAATGATGTTTTCATTTTTGGGCTCTTGATAGAGAGGATTTTTATTCCCGACCCATAAGAATTCTCAATAGTTGCTTGGAGTTCCAATTTTTTTTAGATTTCACCACTAGCTCCTTTCTTTTTTCTATGGATGAGTTTCTTCTTGTACTTTCAAAAAGGTGCTCTTCCTCAGTGTCTTCTTCATCATTTCCCATTTGTTGTTGAGCTTTTTTCCTAGTCATAACTTCGTTGGGAGGATGCATGACTTTATTTGTATGCCCTAATTCCTCGTGCATCCCTCCAAGTTGAGACAATGAACTTAGATCAACATTTTATATTTTAGGAAAAATAGATGGACCCAAGGAAAGAGAGATGTTGTTATCTATGTCATTGTTCAAATTGGTATATTATTTTCCATTCACATGAGGTTCATTCTTTTCACCGTGATTTTGAGTTGCAGGTTGATCTTAGTTTTATTTCTTGCTTCATTATTTTGGGACCAATAAACTTTAAATTTAAAAATATCTAAAGTTTAATAAATTAAATAGTTTAAATAATATGATTGTGAGAAAATATTTAAATTTGAAAAAATTGTTTTTAATTTTTTTGAAAACTTAAAATAAAATAATTGAAATATTTTCTTCGTAAATTTTTTATAGAATAATTGTTTTGATCTTGAAATACAAGAAACTAGCATAAATACATCATAAAAGTGGTTGATATAAGCAGATGGGAACTATTAGTTTGTAAAAATGGAAAATGGCGCGTCTATATCAACCACTTTTATAATGTGGTTGTGCTAGTTTATCCATAACTAAGTTATGTGGCAAACCATTATGTTTCACACATAGCCTTTAGTGGTCGGTTCATAAACTCACCCTTGTGTCCTTAATGTTTGGCCTCTCTTTCTACAAGTTCGTTAGTGTGCAGGCACCACTTTTGGGTACACCAAATTGGTGTATGAAACCCCCTTGTTTGTGGGGTAAGGGACCCCCTCAGCCTAGCAATTTAACTACTAAAATCTACAAAAGAGTACATACCCTACCCCATCTAGATTTGAACCCATAATTGAATGACTATTTTCCCGGAATCCGGTGATATAAATTTACATGAATCACTATTTTTTGTTATTCAAAATCCATTTCTGAATGCATAAATAGATTCAACATGCTAAAAAACTCCCAAGGCACGCAGATTCTACAGAAATAATCACTTAAATCTACGAATCCAACAATTTCTCATCAAATTTCAGACGACAAATATCCAACCTACTACATTTTTAATCATTAAATATCCTAGACCTCATAAACACATTTCCATTTCCATTTATGATGATACCTCTTTGACATTTTTGAAGTGTCTTTGCGGGTCAATTTAGTGGCACTTTTATCTCACGCTTCGCTAACTACTTCATCACATACATTCGAGTGGAATTAATAAGTTTGCAACAAGGATTAATACAATGGATATATTATTTTGGTATTCCGGTCTCGTGTCATACTACTGAGAAGGACCTCATAAAGGGGAAACGGCCTTTTCCTTTCATGGCTGCATACACTGAATTGGATTCTCTAATGCCTAGTTTTACTCAATTTGGATGGGGTTGGATGGGTGTAGGATATTGTTAGTGTATTATATATACGTGGCATTGTTAAGGGAATAATTAATTATTGTTGTGAAGAAAATAGCTGATGATCATATGAAACGTTGCACGCCCGGATTCCATGTTCAATATCTAGATAGGATCTTAAATAAAGTTCAAAGGAAGCTGAGATATACATTGACTTCCTGAATGACACATCATAAGTTTTGGAAGTTCAGTCCTGCTTGAAGTGGCTCCCGTCTCCTCTTCATTCCCCTTCAGCGGTGATTCTCCCGGCTCCTCTTCACTCCCCTGCATGGGTGATTCTCCCGTCTCCTCTTCATTCCCCTGCATGGGTGATTTAACCAAAGGAAGAATGCCTCAGGTGCATCCTCATGTCTCCTCTCCCGAGAAAGCTTCAGTTTCCAATGGCGACAATGATAAGTTTTGTGCAGAGAGCTCTTCCTCTTCCTCTCCTGAGACCTTCACAGTTTGGAAGAGATCCCTCATCTTCAATGCCAAGGGTTTCAGGGTCTATGATTCATCCGGAAGCGTGGTCTTCAGAGTCGATAATTACTCATACGATGCCAAACGCCGACTCTTTCTCATGGATGCTGTGGGGAATGTTCTGCTCACTATCCGCCAGAAGGTACTTCATTTGATGAATTCCAATATCTTGAACATTGAACACGTTTTACAGATTTGCTCATGCTGACTTCAAAATTGTTTGTGGGTTTAGCAGAGATTGAGTATTAACAATCAATGGGATGCATTTGGAGGAGATTGCTATGGCCGTGGGATTAAGCCAGCATTTACTGTTATCAAGACGTCAACGGCATTCTTCTCAAGCGTACCCACTGCCAAAGTAATGTTACACCCTGCAGAGAGACAGAATACGAATCCTGTCGACTATGAAATCGAGGGATCCCTCTACGAGCCGAGGTCCTCATTCACAGTCTTCGACGCCTCTCGAGAAATTATCGTTCAGGTTTGCTCTCCTCGAATATAACTTAATTGAATTTAATCGATTATGGTGTTCGTTTTGATTATAAAAGCAAAGTGGGGTGGACTGTAGTGGGGAAGATAAAGCTATTCACTCACTCATTCATTCATTCCATGGCGCAGGCAACACGAAAACAAGGGACATACGGAATCACGTTAGGAGAAGATGTACTAAACCTTGTTGTGCAGCCTGGAATCGATCAAACCATCGCCATGGGGCTCCTCGTTATTTTCGATAGGATTCTGTGCGCGTAATTCTAGTAAGGAATACCCATCTGCAAAAGGCAACAGGGGTAAAACCAGAGGCAGACAATTGACAGGAAAAATAAATTCGTTGAACCAACACATAACAACATACAGAGCAGCCACAGTTATTATCAGCAAAGAAGATAACCATGCGTGAACAAGAGGGCGTCAATTCAGGCTCCCCATGGGAGCGGTGTGGAGTAGGACAATGCCCGAGGGCTATCCCTGTACATGTAGATAGATTCACTGGAGAATCCTTCGAGGGGGTTATAGTACCCCATGAATCGGATAATTTGGACGTTGAGGAGGAGAGAGATCCGGGTCATCGGAGGGCCCACGAACAAATTCAACCGTTGGCTTTGTGTTTGGGCCCTCCGATGACCCGAATTCACTCTCAGGTTAAGCACAGGCAGAAGGTAGATCTCCTACCTCGCTGAGCAGCTTCATAGCATTTGTTTCTTTTTAGTCAATTAATTATCATACAAATCACTGTATATTGTATATTGGCCCATGTACTGTTAAGAACATGTGCTTCTTCTTAAGAGGTCACAGGTTTAAATCCAGAGGGGGTAGGGTATGTATACTTTCGTAGACTTTACCAGTCAAATCGCTGGGCGGAGGGGATCCCTTGTCCCACAAACAAGGGGTCTCATACACCAATTTGGTGTGCTGGCTTGGCCGTGACCTTAAAAATAGATTATTATTATTATTATTATTACTATATATTGGTCCATGTTTTAGTCAACTAATTACCATACAAATCACGGTATATTGGCCCATGTACTGTATATTGATTGGTCAATGTTTGTTTGTTTGTTTGAGAAAAGGAAAAAAAAAATTGGCTTTGTTTAATTGTTTTATTAAATGGTGTTTTTTAAAGTTAGAATTTTATGATATAAATCTGTATCAAATGTTTAAAATTTATTTTTAAATGTAGAAATGGATTTAGCATGTTGAAATTTTTTTAAAGCATTTGGATTATACAGAAATAATCATTTAAATCTGAAATAATCTCTCAAATCAAATCTACAGATCTAACAATTTCTCATTAGATTTTGACCAAAAATCCCCAAAATATATCGTCCAAAAATAATCATTCATAAAACATTTAAACTACAAAAAAAACAAATCTGCTTTGTTTTTTTATTTTTCCTTTAATCTCTCAGTAAAACAGAAAACAAAGCTCATCTGCCATTGTATTGTTTTTTAATCTCTGTAAAGTGGGAAGGGGGCTAGTCTGTCATATATCTTTTCTCTGAAAAGTGTGAAGCGGGGCTTGCCTGTCATATAACTTTGGTCTTTTCTTTATTAACAGACTAACTTTTACTTACCAAAAAAGGACAGGGCTCACTCACACCTGGATATAGTACTTGCTACGAATGATATGTCTTTAAATGGTAAATCACTTTCTCTCTGTTATCGGATTGTTAAGAACTTTTATAATAATTACAGTAAAGCAAGTTGCAAAGCAATAAGTAAGTCCTTTCATTAGGGAAGTGATAAATGGAAGGCAAGATAGATAACTGGGAATTCAAATACATATTATTAGATCTCAACTTTCAACCAAAAAAAAAGGGGGAAGTGATAAATGGAAGGCAAGATAGATAACTGTAAATTCAAATACACAATACACATTATTAGATCTCAACTTCCAACAAAAAAAACGCAGTAAAATTCGATAAAGTTGAACGATGATTCAAATAATATATCTTTAAAAAATGCTTTACACATCTTGCTGAAAGAACAAAGAGTTTCACATTCAATTACATAGAATTGGGACTTCAAATACACATTATTGGATCTCAACTTTCAACAAGAAACCGCAGAAAAATTCACAATTCAAGTCACTCTAGAACGATAACTCAAATAATATTTAAAAAATGCTTTACCAATCCAGTTGAAAGAACAAAGAAAGAGCTTCACATTCAGTTACATAAAATTGAGGATGGCAGTGTTTCTTGGCATGCTATGGGTGCTTCGAAAAGAAGAAAATACCAATAAAATTAAAATACCTGAAATCAATCAGGGCAAAAATTCAAAAGAAAGAAAATTCCAATAAAATTAAAATCCCTAAAATCAATGAGGGCAGCAAAAGTTATCCCTTCGCTATTGCAGCCAAGAACAGATCCATTACCCAGAAAGCAGAGCAAAGAGAGAGAGATACTAGTTTAAAGGTCGATAAGGAAGCATGATTTGTCATTTTATGATATAATAAAATAAAAAAGAATGTTATTATTATTGACACATTTTCTAAATTCATATTAGTTTTACTTTGTCTTTTAATAAAGGTAGTTATTTTATTATTTTTTTAACCATTCAAATATAGTAATTGTGTTGAAAAGAAGAGATGATCATGTAACATAAGATATTAAAATAAAACTAAAAAATAATAAAATAATATTAAATTATTTTTTTTATACCTAGGATCTATTTTAACTTCGGATTTATCGAGATCAGAGAAGGATCAAATTTTTAGAAGTGCAAACCTTAAACCTTTTCTCAAGTTTTGGACTTTAAAAAAGGCTTTCACCTCAAGAGATTGGATCCCTCTTTGAGCTTGATAGATCCCGGGTTAAGATGGATCTATGCTGGTATTATAATATAAGGCATCTTAAGAAGCAACACTAATAGGGGGCTGTTCTACAAAATTGATTTTTTCACCAAAATCAAGGGATATAAATTTCAGGAATCACTATTTTTTGTTGTTCAAAATCCATTTCTTAATGTAGAAATAAATTAAACAGGATGAAAAAACTGAAGCACTATTTGGTAAAAACTTAAACCTAAAACGTTTTTTAATTCTCAATACTATATGATATTCGTATTGGTCGGCTCCCAGAAGAAAATCGTGTGACCCCTCCTGATCCTCACGACGAGGTGTTTGGAGTGCCCAACCCGATTCTCCTTACTGTCTGGGTAGATTGATTGTTTAGGAAGGAACACCCGCCTCAGCTAGTAGAAGGAATGAAATGAATTTTTATGGGCGTTTCCTGTAATGGATGATTGGGTTGACTCGAAATGGGAACGGGAACTTTTCACCGAACCACCCAAAGATATCTACGCTTGTAGGGGACTCTCAAGTAAAGTCGTTCGAATTTGCTTCACACAAGAAGCAGCTAGGCATATTTTATTTGGCAACAATACTCATCTAGCTCTGGAAGTTTGGAAAATGGAAATAATTCGAAAAGAATCTCTTCGTATTTGGCTTGAGATGCTTTTTCCAACGCTACAGGGCTCGAAATGCTTCTTCCATATTCAGAAGTAGCCACCAAATGGCACCCCAAATGAACCTCTCTCTAGCCTATAAAGGAACGAATCCGTCAATAGGGTATACATATAAAGGAAAGAATCCATGAATAAAGTATACGTAAGATTGTGGCAAAGACAGGGGAACCCAATACATTACTACAGCATACAATTTTGCAGAGTGAATTCCAAGAAGATATGGTAAATATTGGTGAATTTTTATTAAATATAGAGACAAATTTTGATGAATATTTTTCGAATTGAAAATTTTCCATATCGTATCCGAATTCATATTCGAACTTGATAACTTTGCCCTCAATTGTATGACCCAAAATTTTCTTAGTCGTCTCCCTCACATGTATGACCCAAATTTTATGGCTTAAAGTTGAAGTTCGTGTTTTCTAGAATCTGAAAATTAATGGCCGGTATTACTTTCGACTTCTCCGGCCACGTACTGCTTTATTCTCCACTTTCTCCACCGTTTTGCTTAACTCTCCACTTACTCCACCGTTTCCACCGTTTCCTCCTTACTCTTCACTTCCTCCACCGTTTTCTCCCGCAGCTTTTCCTCCACCGTTTCGTCCCGTATTACAGGAGGACCACGTTCGCTGTTGTTTCCAATTCCTCAGCATCCTCGATGGGTTGCGATTCGTGACGCGACCATTTGTTCCATTTCTCTCCTCCAATTGTGGAATTCCGGCGAACAAAAGTATAATAATGGCAAGCTTGGGGTCGGGGTTAGTTACCACAAGGGATATGATTGATTCTTACTCAGAGAAGGGGCGACTTGCTAGACTCTCTGCCCTTCAGTTCCAAACAAGGTTGTTGGAGGAGGCCACTCACAGTCTGGTCGGGTTTTCTTTTGTCTCTTGATAGCCTTCCTCCATTCAGTAAACCAAGATCGATGGATCACAATCCAAAGCCTACGGCTCCGCCGTGGAGCCAAACGTGGGACGCAGGTTTCAATGTCATTCTCATAAACGATGTTACAATGTTGTCTTGCGTTTCTGATTTCAGTTATCTTGCCATTACTCGTATATGCCGAATTTAATTCAAGATGCGGAACAAAGTCAACTGTTGACTTTTATGGACTTTACTCCCAAATTTAATTCAAGAGTCAACTGTTGACTTCTATTGACTTTATTCCAAATTCTTTGAATGCATATCCTAATTTAATTATTCCATATTCTTTGAATGCATAGCCTAATTTAATTCAATTCAATATGGAACAGAGTCAACTATTGACTTTATAATAACTTTTTTGATTTTACATGCATATCCTAATTTAATTCAATTCAAGATAGAATAAAGTCAACTGTTGACTTTATATTGACTTTAGTGATTTTACTCCATATTTTTTGGATGGATAGAATCTACAGTGAATATAAAGATTGTTGTTATATACTTAGTTATGTCTTTGCTTTTCCTTATGGGAAACCTAAGACAACCATTGATATTTTGACATATTTTGATTATGGTTTTGTCTTTGCTTTTTCAATTTATGTGAATTTCTAGGTTTCTGCATCTTTATAGGCATGCCAAAGACAAAAACTGATATTTTGACATAATGTGGTCCGGATTTTTTAGTGACAGGCCATAGCACTCTATCACTGTGTTTTACACTCTGTATTAATATAATATTTTACCAACTTAAAAAAACTGTGGCATCTAATTATATTCGACGATTGGCAAGCACTGAAGGAAAAGTAAAGTTAAATGCTTTGTGAATATTATATTTTATTATTTCCCATCATTTTTCAAATGTCTTAACCAATGGTATGAACATTGGGATAAAATCATGTTTTCAAAAAGTATTTGAAGCATTTATACTTGTTACACTGAAAGGCGTACACCTATTGACAATGGGCACATTCAATAGGTTTTTAGTGCTTAATCAGTTTTGTATGGATAAGATTAAATATTGATCGAATGTTCTTAGTCGTACCAATAAATCAATGGTTGTGATTTCAACCACTAACTTCCTCACTATTATAAAGGCATCCGTTTACATGTTTATTTTTTTACTTTTACTTGATCATATTTAAAATTTACTAAACTGACAGGTTTGGTAATGTCGTGCCATGTGCAGTCGTGCATTTCATTTTATGACCACATTTCATTTTAGAGTTGTGTTTCATTTTCTAGTGCGTTTCATTTTATGGTGGATCTTTATTGCGTTGAGAATTTTAACAGCAGAAACCTTTCAGCGTTCACCAGCCACGAGTTTGCAGCTGTGCTAGTTTATACTCAAATAACCTTGTATGACTTTGAATATCGCTTAATATTATCTATATATTTTCTTGCTATACAATTACTTGAACTCTTACTTGTATTCGATGATTGTTATGCATAAATTCCCATGCAATTACTTAAACTCATACTTACTTATAGATATAGTTATGCGTAACTCCATAAATCTCTTATTAAATGCACTCCGCAGTAAATACATGTCCCTTATTAAACACACTTCTATGATAAATTATATCAACTAGCTCATCAACCTGACTTGCGGTTGGTGAACGCCTATAGGTATCAGCTTCTCACTATATTTCTGGATGCATTATATCGCTTCGGTGTTAAAAAATGTAAATTAAGTTGTGCACAAATTTTTGCTAGTACAATGTTGCTGAAAATAGTTCCAAACACACACGACAATGTCTGATCGTGAAAATAATTCCATAACTTAAAATATTTGAACCCTATTTTAAAATAATTCTTAAACTCAAATGACAATGACTGGACATGAAAATACTCAAATGACAATGACTAGACATGCAAATACTTCGAATCCCAATGCTCATTGGAATAATTTCGACACTTCGGAGTGAATCGATCACTGAGAATTTCCATTAAACCGTAGGCTCCAAATAAATCTACTTTCCCTTTGAAAACCTAATCTGCGAGAGCACCTTTTTGACAAAATAAGAAATAAAGAAGATAATACAGAGAAGACGAATTGGGAACAAGAATGTGTAGAGTGCATTCATATTAGATGAAAGGATGAGCCTTATAGGCGAGAACCATTACAACTAAATCAAGAAACAAAACAAGAAATCCTAATGACTGATACAACTGGCCATAACATCTGGCAGTGTACAGTCACATATTGTTGAGGTTATAGTTATAACTAACACTCCCTCTTAAATTCAACAGTTACAAACATCAGCACTGATAATGCCCAAGTGTTGTCTCTGAGAATCAAAAATGGTTTTTCCTAGTGGCTTCGTAAAAATGTCTGAGCGCTGATCTCGTGAGACACAAAATTGAAGTGCGATGTCACCATTATTGACTGGCTCGCGTATGAAGTGAAAGCGAGTGTTAATGTGCTTTCTTTTCTTGTGAAAAACATGGTTTTTGGATAAAGCAATTGCTGAAGTGTTGTCACAGAAGATAGGAGTTGGCTCATTTTCTATATGTGACATATCATTCAATAGTCTTTGCAGCCACACAGCTTGATGGGAAGTTGAGGTAGCAGCGACATACTCTGCCTATGCAGAAGATATTGAGACAATGGGTTGCTTCTTTGATGCCCAAAAAATCAGGTTCATGCCCAGGTGAAAAGCATGTCCGGAGATACTTTTTTGGTCATCTAGGCTGCCTGCAAAATCACTTTCTATGTAACCAGAGAGATGATTATCTTCAGACTGATTGTACCATAAGCCAAAATTGAGAGTGCCTACAACATATCTTAGAATCCTTTTCTCCATCTTCCAGTGAGAATCTTTGGGGGATTCCATGAACCTCGAAACAAAGCTGGTTGCATACATAATATTAGGCTTAGTTGTTGTAAGATACAAAAAATTGCCTACTAAACTTTTGTACAAGGTAGAATCCACTATAGGGCCTTCATCTTGCTTGCTCAATTTTGTGCCTAGGGGTATAGGAGTTTCTGTTGGGTTGCAGTCTTCCATGCAGAATCTTTTGATGATGTCTGCTGCATACTTTTGATGATAGAAAAAAATTCCTTTGGTTGATTGGTCAACCTCAATCCCCAAAAAATATTTCAGTATGCCAAGATCTGTCATCTCAAACTCAGATTGCATGGCATGTTTAAAACTGGTTAACTAAAGATTTCTAGTATATATCATGTCATCAACATATAAACATACAATCAGAATTTTACCTTGCTGATCTGTTTTGGTGTATAGAGTTGGCTCATTTTGGCTTCTACTGAAAGCTCTCTTGATCAGGTAAGTGTCAATTCTGTTGTACCAAGCTCTTGGAGCTTTCTTTAAGCCATACAAGACTTTCTTCAACCGATACACTTTGGCTGACTGCTCTGTGAATTCAAATCCAGGTGGCTGATCCACATAGACCTCTTCTTCTAAGACACCATTCAGGAAAGATGACTTGACATCCATCTGGTATACTTGTAATTTGTGTTGAGATGATATGGCTAAGAGAGTCCTTATAGTGTCCAAACTTGCTACTGGAGTAAGAGTTTCACCATAATCAATGCTTGGTTGCTGCGAGAATCCTTTGGCAACAAGTCTTGCTTTGTGTTTTTCAATCTGCCCCTTTTCATTGAGTTTAGTTTTGTAAACCCACTTGACACCAATATTTTTCTTGTGTTTGGGAAGATAAAAAAGATCCCATGTCTTGTTCTTCTCAATCGAGTCAATCTCTTGGTTCATGGCTTGAACTCAATGTGGCTCTTTAGTTGCCTCTTTAAAGGATGTAGGTTGACATGACATTAATGCAAAAAGATTGTGTTGATCAATATCATCCAACTACTGATGAATTTCTCTCAAGCTTCGAGTTCTCTAATTTCAAAGTTCAGAGGATGAATTTCTTCTTGAAAAAGAGTTGTACTGAGGAATTTCAGGGTATTCTTGTACCCGCAACCTTGGAAGGACATGCTGATGTGTTTGTTGTCCTGAATTTTCTGTTTTTTCAGGAAGTGACAGCAATGGATTTTGACTGTCCATAGGCCGATTTTCAGACTCACTCCAGAACTAATTTTCAAGAAATTTGACATCTTTGTTGAGAATGAGTTTCTTTGAAATAAGATTGTAGATTCTGTAGGCTTTGGATGTTTCACTGTAGCCAACAAAAATGCATTTCTCACTTCTATCATCAAGTTTCTTCCTTAATTCAGAAGGTATGTGAGCGAATGCAATACATCCAAATGTCCTAAAATGAGAAACATTTAGCTTTGTCCCACTCCATGCTTCTTGAGGGACCTTCATCTTGAGACTGGTGGTTGGAGATCTATTCAGGAGATAAACTGAGCATGCTACTGCTTCAGCCCAAATAGATTTGACAAACATTTCTGTCTAAGAATGCTTCTTTCCATGTTCATTATTGTCTGATTTTTCCTCTCAACCATTCCATTTTGTTGTGGAGTATACTTGGTTGTAGTTTGCATGATAATGCCTTGTGATTTGCAGAAATTCACAAATTCTTTGGAGTTGTATTCTCCTCCTCCATCTGACCTAGGAATTTTCACATATTTCCCACTCTGTTTTTCAACTTCAGCCTTAAATTATTTGAACTTTGCAAAAGTTTCAGAGTTGTGTTCGAGAAAAAAGATCCATATTTTCCTACTAAAGTCATCAATAAATGTTAGGAAATAAAAGTTACCATCTATTGACTTTGTTTGCATTGGTCCACATAGGTCAGTGTGAACCATCTTTAAGTATTGTTTGGCTTGAGTGGAGGACTGTGGAAAACTTGTTCTTTTATGTTGTTCAAGAATGCAAGACTCACATGGGGGATTTTTCTCTTTGAATATAGATAGACCTTTGACCATGGAGTGTTTCTGTAGAAGGCTTAGACTATGAAAGGGTAGATGTACAAATATTGCATGCCAAACCATAGTTTCATTGGAGGTGGATGCACTTTGTGCATAAGATTGGAACAAATTTGTAGTTCTAAGGGTTAGGGGAAACATTCTATTCCTAGTCATGTGGATTTCAGAAATCAATTTTCTGCTGGGATATTTGTCATATATCCTACATGATGCTCCTTCAAAGAGTACCTTATAGCCATTTTCAACTAGTTGAACTACACTTAACAGATTATGTTTCATATCTGGAACATGATAGACATTATTTAAGTCTTTCTTTACATTTTGTTTAGTGACAATAGGTACAGTTCATTTTCCTTGAACTTTGACTAAAGAATCATCTCCAAGTGTAATATCAGATGAAGTAGAAGAATCAATGTATGAAAGTAAATCTTTGTTACCTATCATGTGATTGTTGCATCCACTGTCCAACAACCAAAGGTCTTTGGGTTGTTCTTCAGTCTTGTGGCATGAGAGAAACATACCATCTGAGGTTTCTCCTTCATGATTTGAGACATTTTCTCTGCCTGAGTGTTGATCTGCTTGCTTCTTCCGACATTCAGATCCATAGTGCCCATAATTTTTGCAGTAGTAGCATTGTATGCTTTCTTTGTCATTTGATCTTCTCCCTCTGCCTCTTTGAGGCTGGAAATTTTGATTCTGGTTATGTTGTCTGTGACCTTCACTCGAGTGATTGTTACTTGGAATTATCCCTCTTCCTTGGTGACCTCTGCCTCTGCCTTTGTCTCTCCCTCTGCTAAAAGAGAATTGAGTCTTGAAGGCGTTGGCTATTGACTCATCTTCGGGATGTAGTCTGGTCTCATGTGTCAACAACGAACCCATTAGTTCATCTATGGAAAAAATTGACAGATCCTTGGATTCAAGGATGGCTGTAACAACCATTTGGAAGTTCTTTGATAGACTTCTGAGGACTTTCTCAATGATCCTTTGATCAAAGATGTCTTAACCAGTCAACTTGATCTGGTTTACAATTCCCATGACTTTGGTCATGAATTGATCAACGTTTTTAGAATATGTCATTTTTAAAGTCTCAAAATGCGTCCTCAAGATCTGCAGCTTGACTGTTTTGACCCTTTCATTTCCTTGGTAAGATGATTTAAGGATGTCCCAGGATTGTTTTGAAGTAACAACGCCTATGATTTTTGAGAAAATCAAGTCATCCATTGAGTTTTGAATCCATAAATTTGCCTTATTCTCTCTTTTCCTCTGTTTTGCCTGAGCAACTCTCTCTTGATTGGTCATGGAAGCTAGAACTGCGGTATCTGGTTCCACATAGCCATAATCCATGGGATCCCAACACTCTTCTGCTTGTAAGAAGGATCTAATTCCGAGAGACCAAAATTCATAGTTCTTTCCAAGAAGAATCGGTCCTTGTGTTGGTCCTAAATTGTTAGAGGTGTCCATCTTGAAAGGAATTAGAAAAAAAAAAATGTTAGGGATTTTCATGCTTTACCTGTTTCCCGTGGGTAAAACCAGGTCTACGAAATCCTTTGTGTGACTTCGGGCCTAAAAAAACAGGGTAGACCACTTCTTTAGCTTCGATCTGGCTGGATCTGACTATCCGAGCACGAGATATACACAGTCATAATTATAAGCGTTGTTCTTTATCTACTGTAGCCCCTCTAATGGTGGAATCATGCTATTTGGGTGTATGCAAGAGCCAAAAAAAAATGAATTTCAGCTTCTCATGTGACTGGGAGCGAATTGCTGCAAAGATCAATGGTCCTCATTGATCTGAGATCAACGACTCACAATTACTTAGGGAATTCAGGCTTTGGTCCTTTTCATGCACAATACTAACAATCCTTTGGAGTGCTGAATTACCGAACTCGTGGAGTGCAGGATCTTCCTCCACGTGTCCTCTTGATTGTATGACTGATATTTACTTTGGAATCCCGGGCTTTAGGAGTTCCGAGATGCACAACACCACAAACCTCCAAAGTGTTAACTTTCTAGAGTGTCAGATCTAATGGCATCTGTCCTCAACCTTCAATGGTCCAGATGAACTCCAGGACTCCGACTAGTTCTCGCTCTAATGCTTCACTTCGCAAAACCCTCTGGAGTGCTAAGTCTATGAAGTGAGATCTAGCGCCACGTGGCCTAATTGATGAACGACTCAGATGAACTCCGGTCATCGGGCCTTCAGAAGTTCTTTCTCCATATTGCTCACCTTTCCTCTGGAGCTCTTAATCTCTGAAGTGAGGGATTTCATGCCACATGTCTTTTTGCAACGAACGGTTGCGATGAACTTCGATCAATGGTATGGATCTAATCCAGCTCTTCGAAGCTTCGGGGGTTTGGTATCTTTTGACTCATAAAGCCTTCATTCTTCTGGAGTGCTGATGCTCCAGACCTCCAGACCTAATTCCATGCGTCCACTAAAATCGACGGTCTGGATCCTCTCCAGGACTCCGGGCCTTCGGGAGTCCTCGTCTCTAGCCATACTTACTTCGTTCCTTTGTAGTTCGAGATTGCCAAATACGGGGATCGTCTAACACGTGTACGTTGAATCCAATGGCTAAGATGAACTTCGAGCAACCAACCCTTCGACTTTTTCAGCTCCTCCACACTCCTTATATCTCCAAAGTGCTCTAGTGCCAAAGTATGGGATCATGTGACGTGTGTCCCCTCTGGATCCAACAATCCAGATCTACTTCGCGCCTTCGAGACTTCGAGAGTTTTTCTACCTCCAAACTTGTTTTCTCCCAGAGTGCCTTTTCTCCGAAGTGTGGGATCCACGGACACGTGTCCTATCTGATGGACGATTCATATTGGCTTTGGCTCCCTACTGTTTTGGCGATTTTGCGACCATCTTGTCTGGAAACTCCCAGAGTGCAACTGTTCGAGAGTTCCAGATCTTTCTCTACCTGTCCCTCCTAACGATGGACAATTCCAATTTTCTTTGGGACTTCTGTTCTCTTGCGCACTTAAAATATTAAGTTTCATGCACCTTACCTGGATTCGATGTCTGTCGATTCTTCGCACTCCGATCTAACGACTATTGTAGCTTCTCCTTTTCTTCTTCTGCATATTACTCTTGAAGAAGGGATTCCATGAATTTTTAAAGGCTTCGTCCTTCTGCAACGCTTCTTCCTCACGCTTTGTTGTCTCCAAGGATATTTTCAGTGGACAGTTGTCTCCAACGCTCCTTTAGCAGACTACAGACTACTCTCTAGGATTTTGTGAAGAGTCTTACCTCCCACTCTCTTGTCTATGAAATAACGTATTCTCTGCGCTCTTCCTATTGGGACCATGCTTCTCTCCAGGCATTGTGAAGAGGCTTACATCCGAAGCTCTGATACCATGACAAAATAAGAAGTAAAGAAGGTAATACAGAGAAGACGAATTGGGAACAAGAATGTGTAGAGCGCATTCGTATTAGATGAAAGGATGAGCCTTATAGGAGAGAACCATTAAAACTGAATCAAGAAACAAAACAAGAAATCCTAACGACTGATACAACTGGCCAAAACATCTGGAAGTGTACAGTCACATACTGTTGAGGTTACAGTTATAACTAACACTTTTGCACCATTTGTCATTTTATGTGCCACCAATATTGTTAATGAATGCAATATTCCTGTAAAATTTGTTAAATGGAGTAATTCCTCCATTACTTGTTTGACCAAATCTAATAGAGGATAGGCATCTGAAATGCACAGACAAGATAAGTAAGTTTGCATTTATTAGGTAGGTGAAGGATGGAGAGTTTTAGAGAAATATCTCATATCATGTATTTTTTAATTTCAATTTTATGTGAATGTAGAGAAGCGTTGAACAACTCCATAGTTGCTTGGTGTGTGTATGCTCTGCTTTGTGAATGGTTGTCTCTTCTTTAACTTGGACATGGTATTAGAGCTAGACTAAGACTCTTCGAAAATTGGAGAGCATTTGCAGGTTGTTGAAAAGCACTTTTTGAGTTTGTTTAAGCCACATCATGAAGAGGAGGGTTTTCCACGCGTTTTGGGGAAAAAGTTTGAGGGAAAAACTCTAAAAATAAAATAAAATAAAATAAAATATATATATATATATATTTGGAGATGGACCCCCCCCTTCCCGTGGTGTATACAGAGTGTCCAAGACAAGTGGACGCTCCTCCACACATGTATAGGGTGCATCCAAATCTAGACAGGGAGCATCCAAGCATTCAAAATTTTAGGTTTTTCCCATTTCGATAGAGGAGCACGATTTCGTCAAGATCTAAGCTAGAAATGAGAGAGTCGACTGTCAACAGGAGATTCATGGAGTCTAGAAATAGTGCAGCGCTCGCACGAGGTCCATTTTTAACAGGTAAGAACTATGATGTATGGTCTATTAAGATGAAAAATTTCCTTCGGTCTGAAGATTGTTGGGAAGCAGTAGTTAATGGATTTCAGGAACCAGATCCGACAGATTTACAAGCAATGAAAAATGCGTAGAGAAATTCCCTTGGAGAACTGAGGAAGAAGGAAATAAAAGCCCTATGGCTCATCTAACAGGGGTTAGACAAATATATTTTCCCCAAATTTGCAGCAACAGATCATGCCAAACAAGCATGAGATACTCTTGAAATACCCTATCAGAGAATTGACAAAGTAAAAAATGCAAAGTTGCAAACACTCAGGAAGAGTTTTGAGATTCTTCAAATGAAGGATTCAGATTTTGTGGATCATTTTATGACCCATGTCACGATCATTGTGAATCAAATGTGCACCCATGGAGAAGAAATTCAAGAGAAAAAGGTTGTTGAGAAAGTACTTTGAAGCCTCCCTGATAAGTTTAATATGGTCGTGGTTTCCATAGAAAAGTCAAAATACTTTTCACAATTGACAGTTGAGGAATTCATGGGATCTTTGTTAACCCGTGAAAGTAGGTTCAGTCGAAATACTGAATCTTTGGAGAATGCATTTCAGTCTCAGGCCTCCATAAGCAAAGGCAGAGGTCGAGGTAATAGAAGCAGAGGCAGAAAAGGCAGAGGTCACTCTCAAACATGAGAAAGCTCAACTTCAGAATGTTCAGAAAAGAGTGAACAGTTAGATCAGCCACAAAGAAACTCTTGGAACCAAAGGGGGAGAGGAAGAAATTTTAATCAGCCAAGATGGACTGACAAATCAAGGATCCATTGCTATTATTGCAATAAATTTGGCCACTATGAAAGTGAATGCAGGAAGAAGCAAGCAAATATGAATAGGGGCAGAGAAAATGTTACCTACACTGAAAAAGGAACATTTGAATCAATGTTATTCTCATGTCAAGTTACAGAAGAAGCAAACAACAGTCATGATATCTGGTTACTGGAAAGTGGCTACAACAATCATATGACAGGTAACAAAGATTTGTTTTCTAGTTTAGATAGCTCTGTCATATCTCAAATTAAATTGGGAGATGATTATCAAAAGAAAGTTGCATGCAAGGGTATAATTTATGTATTAACCAAACAAGATGAAAAGAAGGATATTCATGATGTTTATTATGTACCTGGTCTTGGATATAATCTAATGAGTGTAGGCCAGATGAATGAACATGGTCATAAGGTCATTTTTGAAGGTTCCAGGTGTACAATCTTGGAAAAATCACTGAGTAAGAGAATTATAGATTCAATACAAATGACCAAAAACATAATGTTACATTTGATATTGAGAAATGTAATTTTGTCACAGTCATATGCCCAAAATGTATCAAGCTCAGATGATACTTGGTTGTGGCATCTTATATATGGTTATTTAACATTTATCATTATTAGTATCTTACAAAAGAATTCTATGGTCAAAGGTTTTCCCATTGTAGATGAACATAAAAACTCCTGTGAGAGTTGTATTTTTGTCAAACACCAAAGGGATAGTTTTTCCAATGATTCCTACAAAGAAAAAGAACACCTTGAGCTGGTGCATACATAACTTTGTGGTCCAATGCAAACTCATTCAATAGGAGGGAGCTTTTATTTTATAACGTTTATTGATGATTTTAGCAAGAAAGCATGGGTGTATTTTCTCAAGCACAAATTAGAGAAATTTTAAAAATTCATAGAATTTAAATCTTTGACAGAGAAACAGAGTGGGAAGTACATCAAAGTACTCAGATAATATTGAGGAGGTGAGTATGACTCCAAGGAATTTGCAACATATTGTAGGCAACATGGAATCAAGAGACAATTTACCACAAGATATCACTCCGCAATAGAATGGAGTAGATGAAAGGAAGAATCAGACAATAATGAATATAACCAGAAGTATGCTAAAGGCCAAGAATTTGGAAAATCAATACTGGGGTGAAGCAGTGGCATGCTTAGTTTATATTTTAAACTTGTCACCAACCAATAGTATGAAAGATAAAGTTCCTCAAGAAGATTGGAGTGGTATGAAATCTAACATTTCTCATTTTAAAGTTTTTGGTTGTGTAACTTATGCTCATGTTCATAAAGTGCTAAGGAGAAAGCTTGATGATAGAAGTGAAAAATGTATATTTGTGGGGTACCATGAACATTCTAAAGAATATAGGTTGTATAATCCTATTTACAAGAAGCTGATAGTAAGCATATATGTGAAATTCCAAGAAGATAAATCTTGGGATAACCAAACAAGTGAAATACTTGTAGATCAAATTCCCTCTATACAGGAAGAAAAGCAAGTGGAATTTATAGGACAACAAGCTTCTCCACCAAGACTTCCAAGATTTGAAATTAGAGGTAAAGAGTACAAAGTGTACAGATTGAAGAAGACATTGTATGGTTTGAAGCAAGCTCCAAGAGATTGGTATAGTCACATTGATACTTATTTTCTCAACAATGGGTTCAACAGGAGCAACAATGAGCCCACACTTTACACCAAAAGAGACTAGAGAGGTAATATTTTGATAGTTTGTTTCTATGTTGATGACATGATTTATGCAAGAAGTTTTTTGTTGAATGAATTCAAAGCAGTCATGCAATGTGAATTTGAGATGATTGATATTGGTATTATGAAATATTTTCTAGGAATTGAAGTTGAGCAATCTGAAAAGGGAATTTTTATTTGTTAGCAAAAATATGCCACAGATATTTTGAAAATGTTCAAAATGAACAAATGTAATCCAACAGAGACACCAATTGCAATAGGTAAAAAATTAAGTAAACAAGATGAAGGAATAAAAATTGATTATACTCTATATAAGAGGCTTGTAGGAAGCCTCGTGTACCTTACAACTACTCGACCATATATTATGTATGTTGTAAGCTTAATTTCCAGGTTCATGGAAAATCCCAAAATATGTCTTTGGAAAGTTGGAAAAAGAATTTTGAGATACATTGCAGGTACAATAGATTATGGCATTTGGTATTCTACTTCAGAATATGATTCACTTGTTGGATATATAGATAGTGATTTTTGAGGTGCTGTTGATGATAGGAAAAGTACCTTTGGGTATGCATTTTTGTTTGGTATAGGCTTGATTTCATGGGCTTCTAAGAAACAACCCATCTTCACAATTTCTTCAACAGAAGGAGAGTATGTGGCAAGAACTTTAGCAACATGTCATGCAGTTTGGTTGAGAAGGATCCTTAGTGATCTAGCACGTGAAGAAAATGAGCCAAATCCTATATTGTGTGACACCAGTTCAACAATTGCATTATCTAAGAATCATGTGTTTCGTCGCAAGAGTAAACACATATACACTCACTATCATTTCATCTGCGATCTTGTCAATGATGGTAGCATTATTCTACAATTTTGTGGTTCGAACGAATAATTAGCAGATATCTTCACCAAGCTATTGTGAAGAAATACTTTTGAATTTCAGAGACAACACTTAGGCATTGCTTGTGTTGATTTTTGTAATGGTCGAAATTGAGGGGGAGTGTTAAATGGAGTAATTTCCTCATTACTTGTTTGACCAAATATGATAGAAGATAAGCATCTTAAATGCACAGACAAGATATGTAAGTTTGCATTTATTAGGTAGGTGAAGGAGGAGTTTTCTAGAGAACTATCTCATATCATGTATTTTGTAATTTTAGTTTTATGTGAATGTAGAAAAGAACTGAACAACTCCACAGTTGTTTGGTGTGTGTATGCTCTACTTTGTGAATGGTTGTCTCTGCTTAAATTTGAACAAAATTAGGAAAAACACTTTATCAAAAAATGAATGGAAGAAAAATTTACAGAAAGAACCAATATTATAGCTAAACATTTAAAAGGCAATTTGATTCATTTTCTATTCTTCCTCAATGGAAAAAACACATGAAATATTTACAGGCCAAGGTGTTGGGAAATTGATCTATGGCTAAACAAATCGATATATGGTAAAAACTGCTCCATGCTCAAGTTGAAGGACAGAGTTTCTCATGAAAATACCTGGAAGTTAACAATAACTCCAAGCAAGTTATGATAGAAAATGATGAGATGAATCAATATTTCCATGATTGGAGGAGAGAAATTGGTGAAATAGCGAAAATTGAGGGCGTATGACTTATTACATATGGTTCTGCTGCTTAGGCTACTTTTGGTGTATATGCTAAAAGTAGGGCCTGCTTCCTGTATATCTGCTTCTTTTCTTGCTTATATAGTTACAACCAACTCTTCCACTACTAATGCTTTGACTGCAAAAATTGATGGTGATGAAATTGGTTTGGATGTTGGTGATCCTACTTCATCTATTACTGAATCAACAATATAAATTGATGGATCAACACATTAAATTATCTGGAAATTTATAGATAGAGAAGACAAATCATTTTCTTAATTTGGAAGGTAAGCACCAAAACTGCTCAATGTTATTCACATTTCGAAATAATAAAATGAACCATGGTTTGGTGAATTTCTAAATGATAAAAGCCATTCCGATTTGTTGGAAATGTGAGTTCAAAATCATATTTGCCAAGCCTAAATAATAAAATGCATCATGGTTGGGTGAATTTGGTGAATTTCGCAATAATAGAATATATTCTAGTTTGAAACTTGAGTTTTCCAAGCTTACACCATTTTACAATAGAATTTTTCAAGCCTTTAAACACGCTTCATCACATACAATCCCACAATTTTATAAGCAAATATAATGGTTACTCAATAACATGGACCAATAAACCATAACGTTAAACAATTATTATCTACTCTACCTAAATGAATATTAACCTAACACAATTGTCTCATCCATCAAGTTGTTTCATTCATCCACAAAAGAGACATAAAAATAAATCCCTACAAAATAAAATATTACAATGAGGCTATTTTAACATAAAAACCAAAATATATGGAAAATATATTTAGGAATATGTAAATAAAAATCCATTCTCTCACAATGTTGTGTTAGTGTCTTGGTTCATAGCTATGTGGTTGTTATGGACGAGGGCATGTAGAGCGACCAAATGATCCTTGTTTTAAAGAAGGTTCAAAAGAAGTTTAGGAAGAGTATACACAAAAACATGTGGCAAAAACCATCTATGCATGAATGAATGGTATTATTTTGTGATGGTGTATGAGATCTGCAAAGCATTTCTTTCACCGCCTAATATTAGCTCTATCACCGTTTGCTTTTGTAGTTGATAGAATAACACCTTGTCACCTTTTTCTTTGTGAGTGGAGTCATGAGAAGATAACTTATGCACTGACCACCAGTAAGGAGAAGATAACTTATGCACTGACAAGCATTAAGGAGAAGATAACATTGACACCTCCATCAAAATCAAAGGAGAAGAGATAGCATTTGCTACACCACCACCACACCTACTTGATGTATTGGTTCATGAGAAATTAATACATAATCAATGTTGCAATGAAGATTTTCAAAACTGAAGGATTTTCCAAGTAAAACTTAGGGTATTAGGAAATTTGCTACACCACCACCACACCTACTTGATGTATTGGTTCATGAGAAATTAATACATAATCAATGTTGCAATGAAGATTTTCAAAACAAGGATTTTCCAAGTAAAACTTAGGGTATTAGGAAATCATATTCATGTCTTTCTTAAGAAAGACTTGGCAATATCATCTCAAGTCATATTATTAATTCATTAGTCCACATTTAATAAATAGCAAAATCCAATCCTAAATTAAACTTTTAGAACGTTTATATAAATGCAATATATGTTATATTATTGGTTTAAAATATAAATACTATTGTACAAAGGCACACATATCTATGGAAATCGATTCCTAATAGTCATTGTTGAAGGTAGGGATAAATTAATAATGTAGAATACATTACTATCATTTATAACGAATAATGAAGCCTTTGTTTGAATTCCAAAGGAAATATCTTAATAAGTTAGGGCTCCACTTCAAAGTTAAAAAAATATAAAATACATTGCTATCATTTATAATAGATCTTTTGTTTGAATCCTAAAAGAAATATTTTGTTCAAATGGTGGGCTCTACTTGGAATACATTGTGATCAATAGTATATGGTTTATGTTTTAGAACTTATTTGAAAAATAAGCCCTACATCAACACTATATGCA
>ML791999.1:350979-375015 GCA_009831015.1 Picea engelmannii | reverse complement strand
GCACAATGTTTGCATACAATATATGTTTGGGGCGCACGATAGTTCATTGGAAAGAACTATTTGAGGATTACAACTTTTTTGGGGGGCTAGGGAATGCCATCACAACCCTTGGCCCCCCAAATATAAAAACTAAACCATTTAGGGTCTGAAAACGACCCCGAAAGTTTAGGACCCAAAAAACTATAGAAACTTTGCCAAGAAGATATAGAACCATTGAGTCAATGGAAGAGGTGGGATGCCACTGATATCCACTTGGATCAATCCTCCCCCCTCAGGAACCAATGATATTTATTGCATCAACTTCTCTTATTAGATGGGGAAACTTCTGTTGAATTTGGTTTCTAGTGAGGCACTTTCCTTGGTGAAGAAGTTGCCCTACTTTGATGATTCGAAGAAGTTGCCCTTTCGTCTGTGTTTTCATGATTTGATCAAATGTAGCCTTCTTAAGGAAATCAAGGTTGAGTTCTGTAGGGGCCAAGTGCTCAACTACCTCTAAGGTGTCTAGTAGAGGTGGAAAATATGGGTGAAAGAGATCCACATTAAATACTAGATGTAGGCCAAGGAATCGGGGAATACTCAATTCAAAATCATTCTCTTTCTACAAATGTAACCAATCCTTATCACCAACTTGAAAATTGTGTGGAACCCGATGTTGGTCGTGTCATTTCTTGTACTTGGTATTAGATTTCTGCAAGATATCATGGACTTATTTCCAGATGTGTTGAATCCTTTCAACAGATCTGGATACCTTATTGTTATAGATTTATTAACCTCCTAACCCTTGATCCATCATCTCCTAGAGGTCACTTATCCAATTCAACAACTTTCGCCACTTCTTCCCTGAGTTTCCTGCCTAATTCCCACCTGGTCACTCTTTTCCTTCATTAAGGGTGTGACCAAAAGGGTTGGTTTATCTTTTCAACCTTCCAGGGAGTGATCGGTCTCTTTGTTTGTGTGTATAGGGACCAACCAAGCCTAGAAACCCCCATTTTTGGATTTGGTTGCAATGGATGAGATCTCCCACTGATTTCTCGAGGTTTAGCCTCGAGAAGGATTCCATTATGAGCTCTTGTTTCTTATACTAATAACCATATGGCCTTATCCCTAAATCCCTATAAAAACCAAGTCATTCTCATGGGAAAGGAGGAGGAAAGATCTAGTAAACTTATGTTGCTACTTTGGCTACAATATTTGGGCAAGGAACTTGGAAAGAGAATGTTGCAAAAATAAAAGTGAATCAATATGCATTAGGGTGTTCTGTTGCGAAGGAAGCAAAAAAAAAATACTCTTCTCCCTCCCATAAATAAGATTCATCGAAAAGAAAATTATTGAAATTTCATTCTTTTGCATCAATTTGGAGTCGAGTCCTTTCACATCATAAGTTTCACTTCCGCACAACCTTTTGAGTAAAAAATAACTTTAAAAATGAACACACGTTAATTAATTTACTAGACTTTTATTTTCTAGAACACCAACAGTAGTCAAGGTTTAGGGTCTTTGGACTAAGACAAGTGAGTAAACTATCCAAGACCAAAAAAACAATCCATAGAACACTAAAGAGTGCTTAAATCCAACCTTCACATAGGCATATCCAGAAACCCCCTCTCACACAAGGGCTAAACACGAAATCGCGTGTGGGAGAGAAATGAACATTACCCCTCCGAGGCTTAACCAAACATAGTGGAACGAGAGTATATTGGGGGTTCTTCTTAAGAATCGACTGTTTTCATTTGGTCTCGGAACTTCGTGAATCCCAAATCCATTCGGGGTCCTCTGGAGCTTTTTCCGGTCCTCTTGGAGAATTTCGAACTTGATATCCTGACCATACTTTCAGACCCAAATGTCGATGTACCCGCTAGGAGGGTGACTGGGAGTTGGTGACCTTAGTTTCCATAATATTTAGGGTCTTTACACAAGGTGATGGTGAAGGGGAGTCTTCATTGTACCTGGGTTAGACATTGGTCAAACTCACTCGGGCTTCTTGGAGGGAAACCAATGAATAGACCATTGGGGAGCTTGCACCAAGGTGTAAGTTTGTTAAGCAAGACACCAACGTAACCAATCCACCCGCTCACCCCGACACCTTCTCACGTGTTCCCACGATGTTGGATTTCATCACCAACTAGTATATGCATTGTGAGAAGTCTTGGTTTGTTTGCTTGATTCCTAGATTTTTAGTGCGTGCTATTTATTTTTCCTTTAGTTGGATTTAGAACTGTCATTATCATAATTTCATCCTGGCTGACCAAGACTTGCGTAGGTCTTAGAGGATGAAAGATTTTCCTCCTTTATATTACAAACCCTTGCCTCCTAATTCACCTAAATACCATCCTCGATAAGAACTCAATGAAGAAAACCACTCTGAATATGGAAGTATTCTTACTCCTTTGATTGAATGACCAAAGGGAGCCAATTTTTGAGATTTTGGGAGGGCTTTGTACTCCTTGCAAATACACCATTGACTGATCCTCTTGGCCCACTCCTCGTGTGGTTAAACTCTTTTGGAGAACCTGAAATTTATACTGATTACCCTCATCTACCACTTGTACCTTGCGAAGACATCGTGAACCTGTAATCCAAAAACCCCCCACCCGTAAGAAGGATTCACCATGCCACCAGAGGTTTTTGGTCCATCCAATCCTATCCAAACCCATGAACAACCCTTTGGCCACGACATTTTCAATCGGTTAGATACAAATATTGACTCAATTTTTAAACTCTTGCATCAATATCGTTCCCATGCCTCTTCACACACTCTTCATCCCCCCACATATGGCATATCCCATATGTTTCAAACTTCTTTCCCTCGTCTCTCCCCTATACACTCTACATTACAACATGCTCAATTGAATGTAATTCTGAACTAAGCATCGACATTGACATCTGTATCACCAGTTTTCCCAACCATCTTAGCACCACCCTCAAGGACCCAACCTTCTACACCCTCCATTGGGGGGAAACCTCTATTTACTCCACCATTCCTAGAAGGTGGTCTTGACCTTTTGGGACAAAAACCTTTGACGAGAGGATTGCCTCCCCAGGGGAGTCAACTAACGGGCTTAGGAAAACAAACATCCATGAGCCAACATTTCACTGGACAACCCCTGTACTCAAGGAAAACATATGGTCAACATCCAGTCAGGGGGAAACCCTTGGCTTCCAGATCATTTTCAATGGGGGCATTCCCTCCCATCAGGATCCAACCTCCATTCGACTGGGGAAAACCACCCATCAGGGTGTAACCCCCAACCACAGAGCCATACTCACTCTGGGGGAAACAATCAACTGGGGGAAACTCCCAACTATCAAACAACAACCAATGTGGGGCCAAACTATTCCTTCTACCACCAGCCTACTATTAGGCCACCCTTACCCAGGAATATCAAGCATTGTATGGAACTGACATAATCAACCTGTCAACCCTACAATTATGACCCAACTAGGAGGAGGACCACCTTATGGAGGAGGACCCTTTGGGGGACCACCTTATGGTGGAGGACCTCTTGGAGGACCCCCCTATGGAGGAGGACCCTATGGTGGAGGACTTCCTGGAGGACCACCCTATGGTGGAAGACCTCCTGAGGACCCCCTCATGAAGGAGGACCCTCTGGGGGACCACCCTATGGTGGCAGACCTCCTGGAGGACCCCCTAGTGAACCACCCTATGGTGGAGGACCTCCTGGAGGACCACCCTATCGTGGTAGAACTCCTTGAGGACCCCATGGGGGAGCACCCTATAGTGGCATATCTCCTGGTGGACCACCCTATGGAGGAGGGTCCCCAGAAAAACCACCTCATGGAGGAGGACCATATCACCAACCTCCATAGGTCAACAAACAACTTTCGTTCTTGGAAACTTTATATTTTACAAGTATTTCACAATTGACTAATGAACCCATACGCCATTCCCCTTTTTGGCCCTCCATTCCTACCAAACTCCTATCAGACATTCCAAAATTCGAAGAAAAACCTAGATAAGATCCAAATAATCACATGATGACTTTCCATCTATGGTGTTCTTCAAACTCCTTGATGGATGACTCTATTCGATTACCACTTTTCTAGCAAACCCTTACAAGATCAACAACTAAATGGTATATATAACTATTACGTAACTCCTTTGACGACTTCAATTCCCTTGCCATGGAATTTTTGACACACTTTCAATTACCTATCCGATATGAGACTGGTACTGATCTCTTAACCTCGTTACGCCAATCAACTTCCACCCATATTTCAGATCACATTCATGAGTGGAGGCATTGACGATGATTAATCAAATCCACAATCCCAGATCAATTATTAGCTAATTGGTTTACAAAGTCCCTTTTTCCTCCTATAACTTAAGATGTTGCCATGGGAGGCGTCGTTACCGAGGAACATACTATCAGTCGAGCCCAATATTTATATTTGGTATACTCTCAATCTGGCACGTTATACGACCTGATTCCTAATGCTCCTTGGCCATCAAATGATTAAACCAAACCAACACCTGGACCCCATGTCGATGGCATAATCTGTCATGTTTCCATGGATACAACCGTTCATATGAATCGGAAACATAGCCAACCGAATAAAGCTACCAATACTATCTCATCTTTCCATACCAACACTCCAAATAAGCCTCCTGCCCAAACCTTTGAGGTTAATAAAAATCCGGAGGAAAAAATAAGGGTAATAATAATAAGAAAAAGAAAAACTCTTCTGAGCAGTCGAGACCTAAAACCCAAGAAAACAATGCTGAGGGAAAATCAAGCAAAAGGCTAAATATCCTTGCATGATTTGTAAAGAGGATCATTTCACTAAAGACTATCCTCGTCTCACTGAAATTCATCAATATATCGAGAGAGGAACATCCTCTTCTACACCAATAGTTTTATCAAATCCAACTCCCCNTTACGCAAACACAAGCATTCCCACCAAGGGGAAACCTCGAGTCCCCATAAGTAAATATCTTGATGGTTAAATCTGTGGCCATATCTACTAGAGCCAAGAATTATGATTCTCCAGAAACTGATTCTTTACCTAAGGATTCCCCCTCAACTACCCCACCTAATGTCCCTTTCACACTAGAGAATCCAACTATCAAAATTTCCATACGCCCTCCAAAGGGAGTACTTCATCGCACTACACATAATCCCAACACTCGAGCAAACCAACACTACAGTATAGTAGAAGATCTTGCCCAAGCCCCTTATGCCATGTAGGCTCTGGAAGTAATCAAGTCTCGTCCTACACAACGTAAATCCTTGTTATCAAACATCGATGAAATTGACCCTGCATAATCAAATGTTATTTCCTTCGACACAAATTGCAATGAGTTGTGCTTATCACATCAATTAACATTATAGATCACTGTCTGATCTCTCAATAAAATATTTTCCGAACAGTTCTCGATGAAGGCACTGCCACATGCATCATGTCCTTGACGTTTTGGAAATATTTTGGTTCTCCCCAACTTACCCCATCGGAAACCATCCTTAAATCTTTTGACGAACATTTTTTCAAACCCCACAAAATTATCCCCTCGTTACCAGTTGAAATTGTCGGAAAAACTATTTCTGTAGAATTCGAGGTGATCGACGCCACACTCGACTATAATTTTATTTTAAGTCTCACCTGGTTTTATACCATGAAGGTTGTTACATCTAGTGTATTTAGACTTGTCAAATTTCCCCACCAAGGGAAAATCATTACTATAGACTAGCTAGACTTTTGTACACCAGACATGCGAATCAATCCTAATGTGAATGTCCCTTTTGTAGGAGAGTCTTCTTCGAGATGCGAAAGCATCGGGGTAGGAATTTATCCCTCTTTAATGGGGAATTTTCCCCTCCCCCCACCAAAAATCACCCCAACAGTCTCCATTAATATGATTTCCACGGTTACAGATAAACCCATCGGTTACAATGACCCCTGGGTAATTCCTCACCTATCGGGAATAGAATCTTATGGAGACACCATACCACTATCATCGATGGAACTGGAATATTTGGTGATACAATCCACAAAATAATCTCCTACTTCTCATTCTAGTATCCTACTGGATGAGGAACTAGATTAATTTTCCTCTCCCTATTGGGTTAATCAAACTTCAATGTCACACGACTTTATTAACCTTGTCATACCTTCAGACGAATCCATTATGGAAGTCACGACTTTGAAAGACAAACCTTGGGACGATTCTAACCATCGATCATCCTTCCTTCCCAACAGAGAGATGAAAGACATCCCAATACAAACCCTTGTTTCGACTGATATTCAATATCCATACCCTATACCTTCCACATCATATCCTATTTTTTCTGAAGGAAATTTGGGAAACATTTCCAAAAATATTTCAATTGACATTTCAGTTAAACCCGGGGTCATGGAAAACATCCAGATAGGTGCAAATTGTTCCACTGAAGAAATCGAATCTTATACTTGCCTATTCAAATAATTCCGTGACATTTTCACCTAGTCTTATGAAGAAATGCTAGGAATCGACCCACAAATTGTTGTCCATGAAATTAAAACTTACCCAGAGCCTGTCCAGTTCGACAACGAATCCACCCATTTCATCCAAGGGAAGCTGCAACAATCAAGGTAGAAGTTCAAAAATTATTGAACGATGGTTTTATTTATCCCATGCCCCTAGCTGAATGGGTGTCCAACATTGTACCCATTAACAAAATGTAGGGCACCATCCGAGTATGCGTTGATTATAGGGACCTTAATAAGGCCTGTTCTAAAGACAATTTCCCTACCCCTTTCATCAACCAAATTATCGATGATTGTTCTGAATGTAAAGTCTTCTCATTTATGGATGGCTTCTCTGGCTATAATCAAATTGAAATTACCCCGGAAGACCAACACACAACCGCTTTTATCTTCCCATCGGGAACTTTTGCATATCGAAAGTTACCGCTTGGTATTAAAAATGTTGGTGGAACATTCCAACGGGCCATGTATTATGCCTTCCATGACATCAAACATATCATACAACCTTACCTAGATGATCTCCCTGCCCAGTCTCCCAAGCGATCTGATCACGTAGATCATCTACACCAAATCTTCGTACGCTGTCGATATTACAACATTCTCCTAAACCCACACAAATGTATTTTTGTCATGGAGTCTGTTCGTTTACTTGGTTTCATTATATCCAAGTTTGGGATTAGAGTCGATCCCCTCAAAGTTGAGGAAATCATCAACTTTCCCCTCCCCACCTCCATAATCCAACTTCAACGTTTGCAAGGGAAAGCAAAATTTGTTAGGCATTTCATTGCCAATTATGCCGAAATCACCAGAGGTTTTATTGAAAAAGGGTGTACCTTTCATTTGGGATGAATAGGATCAACGATCTTTCAATCGTTTGAAGTAGGTTCTTACATCCACACCTCTACTCAAACCTCTAGAAAAATAAATATTTTATTCTATATCTGGAAACTTCTGGTACCACCATTGGAATGGTATTAGTCCAGAATGATTATCAACATAATGAACATGTTATTTACGATCTCATTAAGGGCTTAGTTGGTGCCAAATTTCGATACCCCTACGTTGAGAAGTTGGCATTGGCAGAGGTTTACGCTGTCCAACGATTCTGGTATTATATTCTTCTTCGAACCACAACCGTTGTCTCCAATGCGAATCTAATGCAATATATTTTTTCATGCCATATATTGAGGGGTCGATACTCTAAATGGATCATCCTATAACAAGAATTTGATCTTTAATTCTCCACCCTTAAATCCAAAAAATCCTTGATCTTCGCAGAATTAATGATCGATCTTCCCCGAGCCTTTGATGAATCTGTGGTACAAGATTTGTTGCCCGATGAATATTTTTTTCTCATCAACTTGTATGATCCTTGGTATAGAGACATATTGATTTATCTCCATACCCAACGTTTCTGTCCCAATCTATCTAACGATGATTGTCGTTGCATATGCCATCAATCCCAAAACTATCTCATCGTCGGCAATACTCTTTACCGTCGTGGGGTAGATATGATATTATGCCAACGTGTCATCCATTCTGAAGTTGAACGAATCCTCAATGAATACTACTCTAGATCATGTGGTGGCCATTTGTATGGGTTAGCCGCTGCCCAGAAGATTTTACGCGTAGGCTATTTTTGGCCCACAATTTTTAAAGATTGTATAAATGAGGTACAAAAATTCCACCCTGTCAATTTTTCTCTAAAATAATGTGTGCTCGCCCTGCTCCTTTACATCCAATCATCATAGTTGTCCCATTTTCTAAATGGGGCATCGTTTTCACTACTTGTAAACCCCCTTCTTTTGCTAGTCATAATTAAATTATTGCGGTCGTTGATTATTTCACAGGGTGGGAAGAAGCCATGCCTACCTTTTCTAAAGATGCCAAGACTATTGCATTGTTCGTATTCAATCATATCATCACACGTTTTAGTGTGCCTAAATCCATTGTAACTGATCATGGGTCACATTTATGCAATAACATGAAGACAAAATTATCTACTCTGTTGCATTTTGACTAAGAACACTCATCTCCCTATTATCCTCAAGCAAATGGTCAAGTCGAGTCGATCAATAAGGTACTCAAAACAATGCTCCAAATAATGATAGGAAAACATAAAAACAATTGGAATTTAATGTTATTCTCGACCCTATGGGCATATCGAACCTCTTCCAAAATTGCCACCGATTTCACACCCTTCCAACTCATTTATGGCTTGGAGGAAGTTTTTGCCATCGAATGTGAGCTCCCTTCCCTCAAGCTAGTTGTCAAACTCCTGATTGACACTTCCACCGAGTAAAAATGGATTCTATATTTACCCCTCCTTGATGAGTGACGTTGATAAGCCATCATGGCCAATGAGTCTCACCAAAAGCGCGTTAAAACACAATACAATTAGAAAATACACCCTCGAAATTTCTTGAAAGGCGATTTAGTTTTGGTATAGGACCAAGACCATGAAAAATTAGGTGTGGGTAAGTTCGAACCTTTATGGCATGGCCCCTATATAATTAAACAAGTTCTTGAAATAGGAGCCTACTAGTTGTCAAATTATTAAGGTAATCTGTTATCAGAGCCCCGCAACGGGCTCTACTTGAAAACGTGCTATGCATAAGCCTTGCGCTATATAGTGATTTTGTACCATATGTATTATAGTGTGCTATGGTTTATTTATTTTTCCTCTTTATGTGACATTCTCTATCAATGTGCTTATCCTTCTTAATTCTTGAGTTGCATATATCGTCATTTCCCTCACCCTATTTTGGATATGTGGATGGAGCCAGTCACACCTCTCAGAATATAGCTTCCACTACCTGGGTAATCATTTCACCCACCAACGACATAGTAAGTTTTGGAGGCATATATCTCATCCCTACAACAAACAATGTTGTTGAATATAGTGCCATTATTGAACTTCTCACCGAAGCATCCGCTTTGGGCATACACCGCTTGATAGTGCACCTAGATTCCGAACTTGTCGTTTCACAACTCAACTTGACTTATTCTATTCGACACCGTATCCTTTTTCAAAAATATTTGAGGGTACGACTCTTGGAATGATTATTTCATTTTATCTCTTATGAACATATACCAAGACAATTCAATTCTTTAGCTAACTCCCTATCAAATTTTGTCTTGAATTGACATCTACTTCATTAAAACAATATATACCAAATCAATCATTCACTATATAAATTATAATACACATACACCATCACATACATATAAGCAGAAATACCAAAGTAATATGTCCATATATATATAAGGTGTGTTCAAAAAACATTCAAAACCGATATAACATAACAAAATTGGGCTATCCACCCATACATATGCAAAATAGATATGCATCATAGTCCATCAAAATAAAACAACACTAATCATTACGAGCGTCCCTATATTCAGTATAGAAAATCACATCTCTCGCAACCTTCTACAAAAGGTTCCCAAATCGATTCCCCACCCCCACTACATTCCTCTACATACGTAGAGGTATGTCATCCATATGTGGCACTGGGATCCCAACAATCAAGCACTGGAGATTTTCCTCGAGATCCTTTAATAGATCCACATCGGCTCCTCCACCATGTTTTTCTTTGCCAACACCTAGTTTCTTTCCTTTCCTATGCAACAAAGACATAGCTACTGGATGAACTAGTGCACAATATACACATAAATATTTTTTTGTTATGTTGCACACAAAAACATCTATATATAACAAAATCGCAAAAACATAAAAAAATACCAAAAACAGTGAAAATTTATCTTTCTTACCAATCTCATCGTTGAACCCTCCCCCCTCGGGGAGAACCATACCAAAATCATCATGATCGTATACACCATGATATGCATAATCATCCACTGCCACTATATTTCGATCCCACCATCGAAAATTTTTGGCATCAAACTGAAACTCTGACACCCCCCTTGAGATGTGAAAGCATGTTTGCCCATTTCTTCATTAACAAATCTCTGACCCAAGCCTCTGGCACCAAATCCCATGGACACGATGTAGGCACCCACTCAAAGAAGAAAGATAACAATATGGACCCATATAAAATAGTTTCTAACGTCCTAACCTACATTTGGTTAATTGATCCTTCATATTCACCAGCACTGCAACACACAATTTGTACACTGTGGGAGATAAACACATCATTGCATAATCCACCTGGCTCCTTGAAGCCAAGTGAGGCTTGATACTTCCTGTTGCCCGCGTAATAGTGAACAAGATGGTGTGCAACGTGAGTTCCATTACCTAACCAATTGACAACTTATGCTACTCTTATGCGTCTTGGGATGACAATAATGAATGACATAATTATCTACATGCTCTGCACTTCCCCTTTTTCCACCTACCAGTACTATTGTCGCACCATGGAGAGACAATCTCATTAGGAAGAACATATATTCCATTTCTAGTGTCAACACTTGATCCATTACAACGAAGTGTTTCCTTTCAAGATCCCATATATTCACCAAAGTCGATAACATATCCGGTTGGGCCCACATGATTTGACACAAGAAAAACTTTAACAACCCACAATTTCACAAAGCATCAAGAGTGGGCGAATCATCCATAGCAGTGTTTGCATTTAACTCATGCTCACATTCCCTCCACTCCAACATTGTGCCCAAACCTACCAATGACACCGCATAATCCTGTTAGAATCCAATCACAAAGGAAAATTCATGAATAATTTTGCAAAAATGGAAAATAATGCACTTGGTCGCACCCCTCTTTGGTACATAGAGCAACCATTTTGATTGGTCTCTCCTAGATTGTATCCTGGGAGAGATCGTTCGTGACCATTTTTATTGGTCTCTCCTCAGCTATATATTGGGAGTGACCAGTCGCTCTATTTTGTACAACACATAACAACCAAACAGTTTGGTCGCCCCCCCTCCCCAAGAAGCCCAGGAGTGACCACACACTCTCCAAAATTTCGAGGCTTCACACAAGCAAAAAATTGAATGAAATGAAAAATTGAAATTTGGGTTTTCTAAGTTGGGATCCAACCTCTTACCTGGTGATTGAATGATGCAAGATCCGTGGCTCCAATATCCGTAATCTCCATTACAAAAATCATCAAGAAAAGGGATCTTCAAGTTTCCACAAGGGTAAATAGTTAAAATGAGGTAAAAACTCTCTTTTTACTCTATTCATTTTAACCCTTTTCACACTAGAACTAGCTCATTTTCTTCCATGTTTTTGGACATTTATCTTTATTCTTTCTCTTGGAAACACATACTAATCCATTTTTTTTCAAGAACATTGTCAATATAAACTATGGACCCATTATATGGAGTTTTCTTTGAGCTCTTTTTAGATTCTTTAAATAAGAAAATATCACTGAGTATGCTTGTCTTTTCACACTCATTCTATGGATTTGAAAATACGTCCACCTAGTATACATTTACACCTTTTTTGGGCCAGACGGTCTAATTATGAAAAAGGACCTGATCATGGAGAACTCTTTAAGTTCTTTTCAAACTCGTTAAAAAATTAAAAGATTGTCAAGCGATCTTGTTGTCTTTCACACTTGTTAAAGTGAATTAGAAAGAACGTCTGCTGAGCGATAGTTTATCCCTTTTTTGGTCTCACCAGTCTGCTTACAAAAAAGTAAAACCCGTGCCATTTTGGTTTAGAGAGTTCTTCTAGGTATCATTTTATACTTTTTTCGGACCCTAGAGACTAATTTTATGAAAAAGTTATTTATGGAGTTTTCTTTAAGACCTTATCAGACTCTATAAATATGATAATTCCATCGAGTTTACCTTCTTTGGACTCGTTAAATGTTACATCGAAGGACCCACACATGGGACCGAACCCCTCGTTCCTCAGGTCTGTTAAGAATATGTTGCGGGACTCATCACAAGATGAGATATATCGAGCATTTGTTATCCTCCTCAAGCTCGTAAAACTAGAAAGAGGTACTCGCCGATCATGGTGGGGAATTTTTAGAGGGTTTTTCCATCTTGGTATATTCATTATCTGGCCACTATCAATACTTTGTGTCTCCCTTGAACAAGGCACCTGTTATATCATCACATACAATAGTCAGGTCATCCATTCTCTCTCATTGACCACCATTTCCATCATTGTGTCACATTCCACTCATAGTTCCATGGCCATTTATTATGGTATTCATCTGAGTTAATTCTCCCGAGTCAAGTTGTTTGTTGTACATATTTATTCAAGGGAAATTTCCCTGCGTCAGCCACTTGCAATCCATTTTAGCCTCTTTTCCCCAACCATCCCTACGTTAGTTGTGCTCTATTATTATGATCTTCACACCATCTATATTTATGTGTTTCATGTTGATTGATGGGGGATACATCAAGGACCTCCTTCGACAGATTTCACCCTATTGAATACAAATTATTATCCAATATTGAAATCTAGAAACCCATCAATACCCTGGGACTTGCAGACATCAGTGGTAGGTCTCTTTGCATTTTGATAGTGGGTTTCCATTATTGGCTCTTGTCAAATGAATCTATGAGTGTTCAACATCAACTCCATTATTCACACTTTGAATATTGTACTCGGTATCTTGGGTTCCATCATCATCATTGGTGGATTCCCTCGCGTCTATTAACGATATACATTAATAATTGGTAATCAGACGATTTATACCATGCTCGACATTGACTCTTTTATTTGCATGTCATAGATTCATACCCTCTAGATGTAGGACGAAGACCTTGGGAAAGATAACACTCTTGTTCGATGATATTCTTTCCCGAGCAGTGATGGAGAATATTTATGATCACTTCATAGATTGCTCAGTTCTTGAGTCATCTCACTGATTTGTATGATGTGACATACATCCACATTTGTACTTGGTTGTGGCTATGATTTCACTTGCGTCTTGCATGGATCCACCGTGTATGTTGTCGTGGCCATTCTCTATTCAATTGCATCATGCATGGATCCACAAAGTAATTATGGAGGATATGCTCTTGTCTCTCTTACTGGGCATGGGTATGCCTACCTCGGGGATGTTTTTTTTGCAGAACTGACGATGATCTCTTCCAAGTTTCCTTTTCCCAAATCTCTGCTACTTTTATTAGTAAAGTATTTTGTCCATCAGACACCTATTCTGACCTCACACTTTAGGGGGCATCTGTTATAGTGTTATTAATATCCTAACCATTGAGCCATCATCTCCTAGAGGTCACCTATCCAATTCAACAACTTTCACCACTTCTTCCCTTCTTTTCCAACCTAATTTCCACCTAGTTGCTCTTTTCCTTCAATAAGGGTGTGAGAAAAAGGGTTGGTTTATATTTCTGGCCTGCCAGGGAGTGACCGATCGCTCTGTTTGTGTGTATAGTGAGCGACCAAGCCTAGAAACCCCCATTTTTGGATTTGGTTGCAATGGATGAGATCTCCCACTGATTTCTCATGGTTTACCCTCGAGAAGGCTTCCATTATGAGCTCCAGGATCTTATCCTAATAACCATATGGCCTTATCCCTAAATCCCTATAAAAACTAAGTCATTCTCATGGGGAAGGAGGAGGAAAGATCTAGTAAACTTATGCTTCTACTTTGGATACCATATTTGGGCAAGGAACTTGGAAAGAGATTGATGCATCAACTTCTCCATTTGTAAGTTGTTATGTTGTTTCAGTAATTAATAGAAGGTGTAATGGAAGTTTCCCTCTATTCAATTGTCTATTTTCTTGCATATATTCATTTGGATGAACTTAATAGAGATATGTGTTATAATCTATTAGTATACTTGTCATTGATTTGTATGCATCTACTTTGATCTTGGAAAGTATCTTGTTTTATTGTGTGTAGATTGTTGTCTCTTGGAGTAGGAATAATCTTCGCATAATAAACTGACCAGGAGAATGTAGGGGAAACCTTCAGAAATCATGTACGCTTCCTCATTACAAAGACTCCTAGTTACCTTTTGCATATAGATCAGACCTTGAAACTTCCATAGATTACATCTCTATCTCCATCTTAGGTATATGAGGAACCTAAGGGAGTTCATCTCTTGCAGGGATCAAAATCCCTACAACACTTATTATCCTCATTTTGAGTATGGGAATATTCTTCCTATGTGGATGGAATGGGAAGAACTACATCAATTGGGGCAAATGGCTGGAACCCCAAGCACACCCAAAAAGGGTTATGGGAAATAAAACTATGAAGGGCTCGATTGTAGCTATGTTTAACATAAGGAAGAATATCATCCCATATGTGGGGATGTTTGTAGTTGTACATTCTCAGCATATGCACAACCTTCCTGTTGACTACCTTCGTTTGTCCATCAGTTTGTGGGTGGAAGGTAGTTGATTTGGTGAGCTTGGTGTCCATCAATGACCAAAAACTAGATGATAATGTGCTCATGAACATGCTATCATGATATGAAATAACAGTCTATGGTAGCCTGAAATGAACCCAAACACGCTCGAAGAAGATCTTAGTAATGGCATCGACTGTGATACTCTTCTTACAAGGTGTAAAAACTGCCATCTTAGAGAATTGATCAACGACAATGAAGACACATTAATTACCATGCTTGGTTGAAGATAAACTGGACATGTAATCCATGGAGATGGACTCTCAAGGCCTATTAGGAGTAGGAAAAGGAGTGTATATCCCATGTTTCTTAATTCCATGTTTAGTGATTGCACAGGTAGTGCATGACATGATATATTTGCTGACATCTTGTTGAATATTTGGCAAAAAAAAACACTTTTCCAGTACTGTCACTATTTTTTCAATGCCAAAGTATCCTGCCACCTTCACAAATCAACTTCACATTCTCTCTTGAAGGAACATAGAGATGAACCATATGACATAGTATTCCATCCTGGAAATGAAAGTCCGTAACTAGGGTGTCTGCACCTAGTGTTCGATATGCATCGATGAAGTCATGATTGCTATCATATAATTGGGACCACCTTGAGGTCTCATGCCTACAATAGTTGATCACCATGGTTAGTGTTGAAACTGCAGGTCGAATGAGGCAATCAAGAACTTGATTGGTGCTAACCTTCTTGGCATTTATGTTCAAGTGGAATTTTTTCAGGTATGTGGACTAATTCTGGTGGAGGTCATTATGTAACTTCTCTTGCATCTACATGAACTAAATAGGCTTGTGATTAGTGTGAATGATCATTCCCTTTCCCAGAATGTAATTCTTCCACTATCTGCATGTCTGCATAGTGCAGTACATCTCCTTCTCATAGGTAGGATACCTACAAACACCATCAGATAGTGTTTCACTATGATATACAATTGGATGTCCTTGCTGAGTGAGGAAGACACTTATAGAATATTTTGAGGCATATGTCTCAATCTCGAATGGTTGTTGTCGATATGTAAATGTGAGGACAGGTGCATAATAGAGGTGATATTTTAGATCCTAGAATGATCTATGAAGTGATTCAGACCTAGCAAACTTGGCTTTAGCTACGCCCTTGGTCACTTGACTTAAGGGAAAAGCTATATGAGAGAACCCCAACACAAAATTGCGATAGAAGTTGGTGAGGCCTAGAAAGCTACAGAGATCTATCAGAGTTGTCAGAGCTAGCCAATCATGAATGACTTCGATCTTGGTTGTGTCCACATGCACCCCATGTTCATCTACAATGTATCCTAAGTATTGGATTCTTTGCATGTCAAATGATCATTTCTCCAGGTTGGCATATAAATTATGTTGTTGCAAGGTAACCGGGACTTATTGAATGTGTTGTAAGTGCTCTACCTAGGTCTGGTTGAAGATGAGGACGTCATCCAAATATGCCACCACAAAAGATTTTTTGAACGACTGTAATATATCATCCATCATCCCGATGAATTCTGCTAGAGAATTAGTTAAGAAAAAAGGAATGAACAACCACTCGAAAATGCCTTATTTACATTTGAAGGTTGTCTTCCATACATTAGTTGATTCAATTGAAACCTGGTGATATATCGACTTCAAATTGATCTTGATGAACAAATTGGCACTCTTGAGTTGGTAAAGAAAATTTTCAATCAATATATTCAGGGCTCTATAATCAATATAGATTTTCCATGTTCCATCCTTCTTTTTCACCAACACAATTGAGCTCCCAAAAGGTGAGGATATTGGTCGAATGTGGCCCTTGTAGATGAGCTCATGAATTTGATGCTTTATTTTCTCATTCTACAAAGGGGAGAATCTGTATATTGGACCATTGGGAAAGGGAGCACCAGGTATCAAATCAATGGGATGTTTGACCTAACAATGCATAGGCACCCCTATAGGTGAAGTGAAGGGGTCTCTGTATTCCTCTAAAAGCTTGTCCACTTGATTATGTTGTGTAGAGAGACCCTATATTGAATTTGTGGTGGTCGTAGTGACCTTTCATTCCCCTTCTTACCGAACCATGAAGAGAACAAAATTTGCAGTCTATGAGATTACTTTTTGGCATTATTTTTACGAGATCAATGAAAACACAATAGTTAGAACTACCTTGGGTACCTGGTAGGGATGACCCCAAGAGTGAAAATGACACTACAAGGTTGGGACTCATAAGCAACATAATGTTTCCTCATATAAGGTTTTCCTAAAATAAAATAACAAACTTCAAGTGGGGAAACATCACACAATACCTCATCTATGAAGGGCTTGATGTCGTAGGACAAGCAACACTTCTAGCTGACGCGAAGGTCTCGTGCTTGTCTCAACCAACCAATGGTGTATGGTTGGGGGTGTGTCATCATCGAAAAATTAAATCTCTTGATGATATTTGCCGAGATTATGTTCTTTTGGCTTCCACTGTCAACAATGAAATGCAGCGGGGTTCCCTTCACCCACATTTGTGAATGGAAGAGGCACTCCCCTTCCCCGGGCTCCTCTGACTTGTCTTGTTGGATTTATGTGGTTTCAATGGTAGCTCTAGGTTCTGCATTGATGATCCTCTTTCTCTTATCCTACTTTGAATCAGAGTTTGAGTCGGGGTTTGACTCTTTTTCTTTAAGCTCATCCAACAATGACTATTTTGAGTGTCATTCATCAATGTTGTGCCATGGGATTTCATGGAACTCAAAACACTTTCTAGTGTCCTTCTTTTTCTTCCTATTACCATTCTTTTCTTGCAGCTAGGAATATATCTATTGAGGTTGGACATCCTTGATCTGTCCCTTGTTTTTTGAGTTAGGGAAACCTTTTACATGCTTTTGTTGTTGCATATTTTCATACCCAAACTCCCACTTTTTTCATTGCTTAAATTTCTATTCAATTTTGACAACATATCGATAAGAAACTCCCACTAAGGATATGCCCAAGAAATTCATCTCTATTTGGATGTACCTATGTAGGCCATTGTGGTACTTTAGAACCAGGTGCCGCTCAGAGTCTCTAATACACAACTTTGAGTGTAATGTATGGAAGATGTTAGTGTACTCCAAGATTGTTTGATCTCTTTCCTGGCACAAAGTCGTACATCTTGTGTATTAGTCATCATAGTTTTTGACAAGATAGAACTCATCCTTGAGGGCATCAATAAAATGCATGCAAGTGGGTCCTGTCCTGAATTCCATAGACTCATCTTCATTATGTCTCTCCCAGTAACATTCCCACCGATATTTGGCATGGGGGGGTATTTAAGGAGAGAGAAAGTGATATTTTCAGTGTCATAAATTTTTGAACATAGTAATATCGTTCTAATAGATTCATCCATTTATCCAAATAAAATTCATCTATCTAGACTTTGAATAAGGATATATCAAATTTAACTTGTACCTTGAAGGGTGTTGCACCTCCAAAATGGTTGCTTGTTGAAGGTACCTCTTCTGTCCTCAAAGGATCTGGGAAAATTTGTCCATCATCACGTCCCACTATCATGTGAGGAATTCCTCAAGAAACATTTTGAAATGACCTCCCTCTCTGTCATCTCCCTTTTCTTCTGCCATGGGAGGTTGCTTGCAGGGAAAATTTTAGGGGATAAAATTTTCCCATGGGCTAATTTTCCATACTTTTTCCCGAAAAAAGATTCGCCAATTTCCATTTTTTTCTAAAAATGATTTGCCCAAATTATTAGGATAAAATTATTTAACCTTAAAAATCACCAAAATGTTATAGAAACTACATAAAATCTTTATAAATTTGATTATATTTAGAAAAATATGGCCAAATATTTTATAGCTTTCAATTAAGAAATAATAAGATTCTCCAAGGTTTCTACACTTCGAAACAAATTTCCATCCTCAAAATTATCTTTGGTTTCTTGGGTCGGTGAGAACGATCATCTCCAATTGAAACTAGCTCGAGACCCAACTCTTTATATGTTGACCTAGTCTAGGACAAGCACTGAGAAATAACAAGGAGCAGACTGCTCTGATACCACTGATCCAGATTATATTGAGAAAAGAATCAGATAAAACAAAAATATAGCAAAGAACACATAAATATAGTGAAACCCAACTCTATTAATGAATAAAATAGCATAATATTATAGAATACAAACTATCTTGAATGGTGGTAGCTTATCTTTGAAGAGAAAGAGATGTCGGCTACACTCATTCACAAAAAGATGATTACAAAAAGGCCAAAAAAGGGTCTTTTATCATGAATCCTAAAAAACAAAGAGACAAAAACCCTAGACATCAAAACCCTAACCCTAAAATATGAAATTCCAAAAGTATTGCATGCCTCGAGGTGGTTAGTTGATATGCCAATTTCTCGGGGGTGCAACTTTTGCATACAATATTTGTTTGGGGTGCACAATAGCTCATTGGAAAGAGCTATCTAAGGGTTACAAATTTTGGTTGGGAGTAGGGGATGCCATGGAAATCCTTAGTCCCCAAAATGTCCAAAAAACACCATTTAGAGCGTCAAAACAACTCCAAAAGTTTGGACCCTAAAATCGATAAAAAAACTGCCAAGAAGATAAAGAACTGTTGATTCAGTGGAAGAGGTGGCAGCCACTGATATCCACTTGGATCAGGCTATATCCTCAATAATTGATCCAGATTCATTATAGAATGAAATTAAAGAATAAATACAACAAATAACACTCACACAAATATATCGCAAAGAACGCAAGATTGTAGCTAAAATCAAATTCAATTAATGGGTGAAAAAAAAGAAAATATTGTAAAATGCAAAGTTACATAACTAGCTAGAATGGTGGTAGCTTATATATAAGAAGATATGTGTCAGCTACACTCATTCATAAGCTACCTACTACAGATATTCCATGGAGCCTTTTTATGAAAATCCCTAAGAGTCATAACCCTAGGAGATAAAGTGACAAAAAGGGTTGCATGTCCCAGGTCATTAGTTGATACATCAACTTCCTGAGGGAAATTTTTTTACATACAATTTTTTTTGGGGGCATGTGATATCCCATTAGAAATATCTAACCGAGAACTACATCTAACAACAAGCCCTTGATGAACACAACAAAAAAAACATTGTTTAATCCCTCAAAACAACCCCGAAAGTTTAGGACCCAAAAAACCACGGAACACTACCAAGCGAGCGAACTATTGTGAGTAAGTGGAAGAGGTGGGTGGCCACTGATATCCACTTAGATCAATACCAATTCTCATATGTTTTATTTTTAGTGTTTAATTCCCAAGGGTGAGAGTAAGTTTTTAATAATAGGAAACAACACCTTTGAACACAAATGTTGTTGATTTGGAATGAATTTTTTAGAAAGAGGTAAATGTGGAAACTATGACCCTATCTAAGCCTAGGTGTCCTCCTTTTATGTATCCATGAGAATCATGGGAACAAATTCTTACTCCTACCTGATTGATGGACATTCCTACCACTGTATCACATCTAAGGTAATCATGAAAAAACACAGTCTCACTAGCACTAGTGAAGCCTTGAACATGCTTACCTTCAGTAAGAAAACATAATCAACCATTGGGAATATTAAATACCTTAACTTGGTCATGATTTCTCACCCTGAGATATAGACCACTCATAATTTCCTAGTGGTTAATATGGAGGTAGGAAACATTTTCACGAACCTAGGACATGAATGGTAATAATTAACTCGTGTTTAGTTGAGCCTATATGGTTCCCATACAATCATTCCATGTGATACAAAGAACATCAATATTCTAAGGTAAATAAGAAATTATTCCTACATTGAAGGTACCCCTAGTCCTAAGTTTTATTACATTAAAATTGGTCTTGGTACTTGTTCTATCTTCACAAAGAAGAAGAAGGTTCTTTTGTTTCCCAATATGATCCTAACTAGGATCATATTTGGAATCTGCAATTTGATGGGGATTCTTCTTGTGAGGGAATGATTTCAAGGTTATTTTATATTACCTATTGGGTAAACCTCATCAATTTTCTTTTTAGATGAATTTTACATGCACTAATATTATTGTTGATTTTGATGCTTTATCCTAAGTTTGCAAAAATATTTAGAGTTGGGTTGCAAACATTTGCAAGTTTTTGAAGATTCATAAATGATAATTAATATGGTTAAGAGGGTATACAAATGAGTCAAGAAAATTTTCAAAAGTTATGTTCAAGTAATAGACCAGATTCCTAAAGGTTTCCCTCATTTAATTTAACTTATAGTCTCGAAGAGTTGAATTCAATGGATAGTAAACTAGTTATTTTTGCATCTAGCCCTAATAGGCAATTTTCTAATGAAAAAACTAATTGTGATGTGATTTATCTTTATTGCAATTTTGTGCTAGATAATGATGAATACATTTATTAGTTCCTAGTAGACCAAGAAAACAAGGTACATAATCATTCAATTGTTATAAATATGAAATGCAATATCTACCCCAAGTTCCTTTTACCCTTAAAGAACATGTGTTTCACCAATGATGCTTCCAATAATGTTGCTCAAAACCATGAAGCTTATAAATGAAATATTGATCAAATTGTCCCAATAAGCATAGGTTCTGAAGACGATCCAAAAATATTGTACATAGGAGGCTAATGCACCAAAGAATAAAAGGCCATTTTTTAGCCCTATTTCATGAATTCAAAGACATATTTTCCTAGTCTTACAGATATTTAAGAGGTTTTGAACCTAATGTAATTCAACATTATATTCCTAGTGTGAAGGATGCTAAGTTAATCAAACAAAGACAACAACATGTTAACCCCATTTTAGATGCCTTAATTAGGAAAGAGCTTGAAAAAATGATGGAGGAAAGTGCCATATTTCAAGTTCGCTACTCAAAGTGGATCCACATTAAAAAATCCTATGTTAAGGGAAGGATATGTCCTGATGGGAAGATATTTCAAATTTACTGTGGAATTCAGTGAAATTTTGGGATATGTAGCTCAATTGTACCCATTAGTTTATTTGTTTCTCACCCTTTTGGAGGAAACAAGTTTGCTAGACATTCAACGAGAAAAGCTTACACCCACTTGGAGAAACATGAGAATACGAGATGAGCATGTGATAAATATACTAGATAGATTTTATATATCGGAAGTAATGATAGAATCCAAGCTCTAGATATGAAAATGGGTCTCCTCAGGTGGCAACTCAGATCATTTCCCTATATTACTAGAACCTAGCCCCTTGTGGATAAACCCTATAGCCCCTTCAAGATGAAATTGACTTGGTTGGAGGACCCATCCTTTATAAAATAAATCAAGGATTGTTTGAGACCCTTCAAATACTCTTCATTGGAATCCCCTCCTCTACAATTCCTTGAAAACCTAAAGACAAAAAAAGTTGTAAAAATCTCCTAGACCAAAAATAAATGTGAAAGAGACAACAAAAATTTGGAGGAAATAGAATCAAACATGCAAAAATATATTCAAGGGGAGTAGTAAGGACTCCAATATGACCATCAAAAGGAATTAATAAAATCCTTTGAGGAAAACATAAGTAAATCCCTACTAAAAGGAAACAAGAATGGACAATTGACAAAGTGAATGTGAAAAAATCAACCTCATTTGTATATCTACCCAAGGAAGGGACTCTACACTTTAGGAACTTATTCAAGGTTGATTCTCAAGCAAAAATAGATTCCATTCTAAATGTGGCTTCTCATTTCACCAGTTTTATAGACCATGAGGGAAACACACAACTAATGGCAGAGGTATCAAAAGAGGAGCTTCAAATTACTACTTATCCATTTGGTATTTTGTGACTTTTTTTCACTTGGATCATGAAATGCATTAGCGCTACCTCCTTTTCCTTTATCATAAATTATTTTGCAACACCTTTTTTCAAATTATAAAGAGGTCCAATATAGGGGTTCCCACTCTCTCTCCTTATATTGCTTTTAGTTGCAAAAGGCCTCAACAGGCTATTGAAGGGTGCCTTAGTTGGAGGCCAACTAAAAGGTATTGCTATAAATCCCATATGCACCATTTCCCATCTACTTTTTGTTAATGATATCCTCATTTGTTTTGAAGGGAACATCAGATGTGTAGAGCATCTTAAAGAGTTGTTGAATATTTTTTTTTAAAGCCACTAGGATTCTCATCAATAAAGAAAAATCCTCTTTTTATACATGTGGACTCTTTGAGCAGGAAAATAATGCTATATCCCAAATTATCTCTCTATAGGAAAAATCCTTAGGAATAGGTTTCAAGTACTTGGGATTCAAAATCAAAGCAAACGATTACCACAAAAATGACTAGTTATGGATTTTGGTGAAGTTGGAAATGAAATTCCATGCATGATGCAACAAATGGATATCTAGAGAAGGACACTTGGTTCTAGTCAAGGTTGTTTTAGAGTCCATCCCGGTATATTGGACCTCCCTTGCTTGGATCCCAAAAGGCATATTGGGTAAATTATAACAACTGTATTTTATCTTTCTTTCAAATGGAAGTGAGGAAAAAAAATGGTTCTATCCTCGTGGAGGAAATTAGAAAACCCAAAATCCTTAGGGGTATGGGGACTAAAAAAATCTTCCTATTCTCCAAATCTTTGGATGCAAAAAATGTGTGGGGGATAATACAAGGAACAAGGCTATGGGCACAAATCACAAAGAAAAAATAATTACCCCAATATACATAGTAGAGTGGATTTGAAAACCTATCAAGGTTTAGAATGGATTCATTATATGNATCTTTGGATGCAAAAAATGTGTGGGGGATAATACAAGGAACAAGGCTATGGGCACAAATCACAAAGAAAAAATAATTACCCCAATATACATAGTAGAGTGGATTTGAAAACCTATCAAGGTTTAGAATGGATTCATTATATGAGAAGCCATTATAAATTCATTTATTCTAATAGGAAGATGTATGTTTTGGAGAATAGGAAATGGAGACCATGACCTCATTAGAAAATACCCTTGGATAGGGTGTCAAAATAGAAATCTCCTTCTTAACCACCTTATCAAGGATCTCAACAGGGGTGGTTTTTACTACCTTAACCAAATTATGAGAAGAGACTATGTAAACAAATGGATTGAGTGGAGGACCCGGGGGAATCAAGAATTGAGGTTGGCCATGCACCTTTGTGGAAAAATTACATTAGATCACTCCAAAACACATTTGTGTCCCCCATAGAACAAGAATATTAGATACTATATTCCCTAAAACCCTCGGGAAAATATGTTCCGTAACTCAAATACTCAGCACTAGCCCAAGAATCTAGAA
>ML791999.1:340716-350935 GCA_009831015.1 Picea engelmannii | reverse complement strand
GGGGGGGGATTTGGAAATTAAAATTCCCTCCAAAGGAAAAAATATTCAGGTGGCTCATGTTTCACAACAAATCCCTCACATGGGACAAATTGCAAAAAAACAACTTTCAAGGCCCTAGAAGATGTTGCCTCTATCGGCAAGATGTATATACTAATCATCACCCCTTTCTGGAATGCAAATTCACTACGAAGGTTTGGGAGAAGATTCAGAGAAACAAAGAGGCCTATTTTGGGTGAGATGGAGTCACTATTGAGGAAGATTTTAAAACTTGGTTCAAAAATCAACACACTCACAAGTTCAAGGCACTCCCCTTGACAATGGTATGGGGTATATGGATAGCTGGGAACCACACACTTTTCAAAGATAAATTCCATCTCCTCAAATTTGTGCTACTCAAAGCTTAGCCATTGTCTCAGCTTATCCTCAAGGTAACAATAAGAAGTAGATCATAATGAAGTAGGAAACTCATATAAAAAGCAATAAACCTTGGGATTTATTTGATGCACGGGGGCTTCACAATGTTGACCAATATCTTATCACGTTCATTCATAAAGGGGGATTTTTAATTGTGAAAATAAGGTCAATATATTGTAGGTATTGGGGGGGGGATGTGTGGTCTCAAGGGGTTTATAGGTATTGGGAAGATATAAAAAGGGGCATATAGTTAAAATAAGGGTTTATTTTATTGGAAATATGTATTGGGAGGGGGGTTCAATAAAAGGATTTTGGGAGGTATTTAGCAATATCTAGTGAAATTAGGGGTATTCTTTAATATCCAATGAACGCAGGTGCTATGTTACAGGTTCAATGAGTGAAGACCCAGTGCTTTGATGGGGCATCCCAATGGGACCCCTCTATGTGAGGGGTGAGTGATATCCTTTGTATTTCAATCAATCGATCAATTTATTTATCAATAGGGCTCGGGCCAACCACACATAATTTTAGTGAAATCATGGTACTAAAACTTATCATACATCTATATAAGGAAAGAAGAATATCTTAGCTTTACATATATGGGTATTCCCAACTGGTTATTGTTATAATGTTATTTTCCACCTAATCATTAGGTCATTATCACCTAAATATCACCTATCCAATCCAACAACATTCACCACTTCTTCCCTGAGATTCTAGCTTAATTTCCACTTGGTCGCTCTTATCCTTCATTAAGGGTGCGATAAAAAAGGGTTGGTCACTCTTTCCCCTCATTAAGGGAGAGACTAAAAGGGTTGGTATTGATTTCTGGCCTGCTAGGGCGTGACCGATCACTCTGTCTGTGTGTTTAGGGTGTGACCGAGTCTAGAAGCTCCTATTTTTGGATTTGGTTTTGATGGATGAGACTTCCCAGTGTTTTCTCGGGATTTAGCTTTGAGAAGGATTCCATCATGATCTCGAGAATACTATCCTAATAACTATATGGCCTTATCCCTCAATCACTATAAGAACCAATCCATTTTCGATGGGAAATAGGAGAAAAGGAGATAGCAAGGTTACTCTGGTGATATGGTTGCAAGACTTGAGCAAGGAGCTTGGAAGGAGAAAATTGCATCGACTTCCCATTTATAAGTTTTAATATTGCTTCTTTGATTAATAGAAGACATACTGGATGCTTCCCTCTATCTAATTATTCATACAAGTTTATGTATTCATTGGTAGATAATTAGTATAATTATGTGTTATGATATACTATTAGATCTGTTGTTAATCCATGCATGATTGCTTTGATATTTTGGAGGATTTCATCTTCTTTGGTTGTTTTCATGTATAAATCATATCTAGGAACATCCTTATTTTATGTATCTATTCCTGTCTTAGGAACTGGTAGAACCTACAGGAACTCAACTCCTGCAGGGTGAAAAATCCCTACAATAGATTGACGACCATACTAGGGAATTTTTTATCCTTGTATTAATCCCCTTATATTGTTGGAATTTTTAATCTTATTTCTAAATATATATACCCTTTTAAGTTCTTTTTTCCATCTTAATCATTGTCCTACTCTTTTCTAAGTCTAGTTGAAAAAACCCATATCCCAGATCCACCATTTGTTCACTTCCCAGGTTCAATCACCCTTTCCCTGTGTACATAGAGAGAAAAAACTACTTCAGTCACACCTTTTACTCACTAAGGGAGTGATCAAAATCCTTCGGTCACACCTTTGGATCTATAAGGGAGTGAATTGACCTTCTCTTAGGTTAACCAGGAGTGACCAGACCTTCTGGTCCCCTTGTCTCCCTTCACAAGGAGCGACTGATCACTCTGTCTCCCTTTTCAGGGAGCGACCATTATCTTAACACCCATTTTGAAGAATTATCCTTCAAAATACTCACTCATATATACTTTTTGAGGCCTCTTCAACACTCCATATCCACCTTCGATCTGCCTTAGATTCCTTGGTGTGAATTTTATAATTTTTTATGAATTATTTTGCAAATGTTTCCTCTCTTTCTCTATGCCACTTATATGTCATCTTATTGCACTTCTTGTTGCATTTGTATGACCATAACTCTCTACCTTGGCCTCCTCAAGTAGTCTATAGATCCTTGTCATCTCCCTGAAATATTGTTTGGATAAATTTCTCTTTGATTTTTTCCCCACTCTTGCTTTGATTGCTTTGAGTGTTGATTTCTTTTCAGTCATTTGGAAGAATTTTTTCAATTTTGAAACGTTGAATTTTGCATGTTTCAATTTGGGATATTTTCTTTCTTCCTTCTTATCTACTTTTCAGTGCATTACACATTATAGATTGAAAGAAAAGAAATAGAAGGAATTCCTTTCAAATTGCAATTACTTGAAAAGAAAAAGAGAAAGTATAAAATTTCATTGGAGTGTTTTCAAAAGTAGCTTAGGAAAGTTGTTTTCTTTCATATTTCAAGAACTCTAGCTCATCATTTGGAATTGTTGTCCATTTCATTGAAAATAAAATTAAGATTGCATGTTGTTGAGTGCTTAGTTGTCATTATAAACGAGTAAAGAACTCCCCTCCCTACTTTAGCTAGATTTCATCGAAAAGGAACTATTGCATTGCATCATTCTATGCACCTTTTTGGAGTCAAGTCCTTTACACATCATTAGTTTCACTACCACACCCTTGAGTAAACCAACAACCATAAAACCAAGCACTTAATAAAAATGATCTAGTAACTTTTATTTTTTGGGCATGTACATCAATAATAGCAGGGATGATTTTAAGGATGGATTTTTTTTTTTTAAATGTAGAAACCTTGGCAAATATTACTATTCCTTCATATGTCAACTATAAATGTTTGGCGATATTTTTTAAAAAATATTCAAATTTCTAAGTATTTTATATAGTTTCTATAAAATTTTGGCGATTTTAAGGTAAAATAATTTTATCCTATATAATTTGGGCGAATCATTTTTAAAATAACGAATCTCATTTTTGGAAAAACCATGGAAAATTAGCCAATGAGCGAAATTTAGCCCCTAAAATCATCATAAATAATAGATCAGGATAGAGATTTTGAATAGGCTATGAGGTGAAATATCCAAAGCACCTAAAATCAACTTAAAATATTGTGATAGGGAGAGAAAATCCAATTTTTGTATAAGCATAGACGTGACCCCCCTCTCACATAGTGGATAAACACAAGGTCGAGTGCGGGAGAGTAGTGGAGATTACCCCTCCGAGTCTTAAACAAAATTAGTGGAATGTTAATATATTGGGGGTTCTTCTTGAGAATCGACTGTTTTCATTTGATCTTAGAACTTCATGAATCCCAAATCTATTCGGCGTCCTCTGGAGCTTTTTCTAGTCATCTTGTTCTTAGTCCTCTTGGAGAATTTCAGACTTGATATCCTACCCATACTTTCGATCCCGACTGTTGACTGTACCCGCATGGAGGCTTATTGCGAGTTGGTAACCTTAGTGGCCATAATACTTAGGGTATATACACAAGGTGATTGTGAAGGGGAGTCTTTATTGTACCTGGGTCAGACGTTGGTCAAACTCACTTGAGATCCTTGGAGGGTCACCCACATATCTCACCATAAGGGGACTTGCACCAGGGTGTAAGTTTGTTAAGCAGGTCGCCAACGTAATTGATCCACCTTATCATACCCTCCCCTTCTCAAGTGTTCCCACGATGTTGGATTTCATCACTAACCAATGAGTTCATTGTGAGAAGTTATTGGTTTGTTTGATTTTCTTCCTAGATTTTCTAGCACGTGTTGCTTTTTTTCTTAGTGGACCTTAGGGTTGAGTCTGTATATATGGCGTCCATTCCTGGGAATACCAATGAAGGAATCCCTTTTCCATGGATATCGTTTGTTTCTCCTACTGTGGGAAACTTTGGTCCACCTTACATCACCACTTTGACTCTTCCTGGTCTCATGATTGGGTTACCGATATGGTTATTTTCCACTCCGGTGAACGTCAATTCTCCTAGTGATCCATTTGTAAACACTCCACCCCTGGATCACCCACCTCATGTTGATCATATGCCTTCTTCACCCATAGGGTCTTATTCCTATTCACCTAGTGAAAGCTATGTAGTTAGTATCTAGGTGGATAAGAAGAAGAAGAAACAACAGACTAAGAAGAAGAAAACTAAGAAAGAGGAAAAGATTCCAACCACTGCAGGACATGTTGGAAGTGATCGGCCAGCCTGTGGGTATCATGCTGGGAGTGTTGATGGTGTTGTCACATATAAAAATCACAAGCCCAAATTCCCTTGCAGGCTTTGCAAGGGTGATCACCTTCTCAAGGATTTCCATGGTATTCCCAAGGTCGTCGAAGTATGGTATCATGTTTCATCTCAATCTGAGTCATCATCCACTGTAGGTCATGATGGCGACAACCCCTTGACTAGTAATCAGGTTGGAAATAAGAAAGGTAAAGTCAAATTTCCTTTATTTTTATGTAAGGAGATGCACCACACCTACCTCTATCCACGCATGGATGAAGCTTCATATTTGTTGAAAAATATTGCTGATGTTCAACAAAAACTTCCAACAGGTTACCAAAAAATCTCTCCCAACCCATCATTAGTTGATGAACTGGCCAATCCGGTTCCCTCCTTGGTTATTCTGGTTGATCAAGTGGTCAATTTGGTTTCATCCTCTATTGACCCATTTGCTAAAGTGGTCGATCTAATTCTGTCATTGGTAGATCCCACTCTTCCATCGAAGAGTGAAACCCAAGTAATTGATCCAAGTACCTCCTTGGTCGATCTGGTCCATCAAGTGGTTGATTCGATATCCCCATCCATCGATCCCACTCCTCCTTTGAAAGTGAGGATGTCGCTCATGTCTTTCTTGGTATTGTGGATTCCTCCGAACAAGGGGGCATTCCACCTGTTCTGACGACACCACCTCCAAGCAATGAGATTACTATTGATTGGAATTATCTAACAAAAACTCGTCTTCCTTCTTACGAACCTTTCCAAATCGCCGTCGAAGTTTGTGCTAGGCATATTCCTAACACTATAATCAATGAAGGATCTTCTCTTAACATCCTATCCTCGAATTCTTGGCAAGATCTTGGTTCACCTCATCTTGCACTGGTGACTCAGAATATGTTGGATTTTAAAAGAAGGGTTAATCAACCTTTAGGGATCATTCCTCAGTTTCATGTTACTTTAGCAGGGAAAATGGTTTATATTGATGTGATAGTAGTCCATGACCCCTTGGACTTTAATTTTCTCCTCGACCGAGACTATGTTTACGCCATGAAATATTTTTGTGTCCACACTCTTTCGAGTGATGTGTTTTCCTCATAATGGAAACATAGTGACCATAGAATAACTTTCATTCATTGACCCTCATATGATGATCAACCATCCAACTTCCCTAATTCATACTTATGTGCCAACATCATCTTCCCCACCACATGTCAATTATGTGGCCACCTGTCCCATGCATTCAACTTCGAATGAGAAGTAATCTTTCCCTTCTTCTGACTTAGATCCAGTAGTTGACATGGTGATCTTTTCAATAGGAATTTTAGAGCTTGATCTCCCTACCCCTGTCGTGCCCCTCGACATGTATTCCTTCCAAAGTGTTGTTATTTCGTCTCGTGAAGATCTCTTAGAAGCTATGATCGAGGTTTTCCCTTGAAATGTATTCCTTACAGAGTATTATCCTCTTGGAAGCCATGATCAAGATGACAACAACGAGCATGTTTCCCATTTCTATGTCAAGCTCGTTAAAAAATGAAATAGAGGTCTAGGGATCCAATCCATCATAGATCATAGTTTCTTTTTGATTTCAAGCTCGTTAGAAAATGAAACCGATCACTAAGCATAGTTCTTTTCTTGTGTCAAGATCATTAAAAAAAATGAAACATACCCTTATGAGCATAGTTCTTTTCTTGTGTCAAGCTAGTTAAAAAATGAAACAACCACCTCTCTTGTTGAGTTGAGTCTTCCATTACAGATCGTACTAAACCTTCATTCCATCCATCTCCGTCAATTGATCCTTTTTCTTTCTCCCTCTCTGGTGAAATTTTTTCCTATTATTAACCATGAGTCTATTAGGTATAGACATTAGCGATGGGAGAAGAGAAGGTGGATGAAACAAATCTTGCGGGGCATGTCTCCAACCTTTGGTTATAATGTTGGATTTAAGCCACTAGCTTCTCAAGCTGGGGGAAAAGTACCAACCACCCACCTTTGTACTTTCCATTAGGAGGTGTTGAGCATAGTTTTCCTAGTTTCAAGATCACAAAAAAATGAAACCTACCCAAGCATAGTTGTACTTTGTTTCAAGCTTGTGTAAAAATGAAACCAATCACGAGCTTAGTCTTTGTTCTTTCTCGTGCTCATAAATATATGAGAATAGGTTATTGATCTTAGTATTTTTCTTTCTCATGCTCGTTAATATATGAGAATAGGTTATTGAGTATACTTTTATATATTTTTCGGACTCATAAAATCTATATGAAAAAGGAACTCTTTGGAGTATCCTTTAAGCTCTTTTCAGACTCTCTAAATATGAAAAGATTGTTGAGTGAGCTTGTTTCCTTTCACACTCATTAAAAGGTTAGAAAGGGAGTCTTTCAAGTGATATTTTACCCCTTTTTCGGTCTCGTTAGACTAGTTACAAAAAATAACCTCATTATGGAGAGCTCTTTAAGCTCTTTTTGAACTTGTTAAGAAAATGAAAAGATTGTCGAGCGATCTTTTAGTCTTTCATGCTCGTTAAATTGAATTAGAAAGCATGTATATTGCACGATATTTTATCTCTTTTTTGGTCTCTTCATACTATTTACGAAAAATGAACACCCTATCCATTATGGTTAGGAGAGTTCTCCTAGGTATTATTTTATTCTTTTTCGGACCTTGGAAACTAACTTTACAAAAAAGTCCCTTATGGAGTTTTCCTTACGGCATTTTAAGACTCTCTAAATATGAAAAGGCCATCGAGTTTACCTTATTTGGGCTCATTAAAATTTACATCGAAGGACCCACACATTGGACCGAACCCCTCCTTCTTCAGGTTCGTTAAAAATATGTCGAGGGACTCATCGTAAGATGAGATATATAGAGCATATGTTATCCTCCTCAATCTTGTAAAACTAGAAAGAGGTACTCGCCAATCATGGTGGGGAATTTTTAGAGGGTTTTTTCGTCTTGTTATATTCCTTATTTGGCAGTTATTACTACTTTGAGGGTCCCTTGAACAATGCACATGTTCTATATTCATATATAATAGTCAAGCCATCCATTCTCTCTCACTGACCACCATTTACATTGTGTGTCGTGTTCCACTGACAAGTCTATGACCAACGCTATGATATTCATTGATTTAATGCTGTCGAGTCAAGCCATTTATTGTGCATATTTGTTCGAGGGAATTTTCCCTGTGTCAGCCTCTTGTAGTCCATTTTTTCCTCTTTCTTCCCGCAATCCCTGTGTTAGTTGTGCTCCATTATTATGATTTTCACACAATCTATATTTACCCGTTTCATGTCGATTGATGGGGGATACATCAAGGCCTTCCTTCAATGGATTTCACCCTGTCGAATCCAGCTCATTATTCAGTATTGAAATCTAGAAACCCATCAATACCCTGGAACTTGCAGACATCAATGGCAGGGATCCTTGCATTTCAACAGTGGGTTTACTTAATTGGCTCATGTTGAATGAATCTATGAGAGTTCGATCTCATCCCCTGTATTCACACTTTGTATATTGTACTAGGTATCTTGGGTTCCATAATCATCATCGCTGGATTCCCTCGTGTCCGTTAACGATATCCATTAATGACCGATAATTAGACGGTTTCTACCATGCTCAACTTCAACTCATTTATTCACATGTTGTAGATTCATACCATCCAGATTAAGGATGCAGAACTTGGAAAAGATCACACTGTTGTTAGATGATACTCTTTCCCAAGTCGGATGGAGAATATTCATGAGTACTTCACATATTTCTCATTCATTGATTTGTATGATGTGACATAGATCCACATTTGTACTTGGTTGTGGCTATGATTTCACTTGCATCTTGCATGGATCAATAGTGTATACTTTTGTGGCCATGTTCAAGTCATGATTGGTTCTTGATGGATCCACAGTGTATTCTGTTGTGGCCATCATTCCATCACTTGTGTCATGCATGGATATGCATTGTATTTATGGCATCTATTCTCTTGTATTTCTTACCGAGCATGGGTATGCCTGCCTCGAGGATCTTTTTCTGAAGGATTGGCAATGCTCTTCTCCAAGCTTCTTTTCCCATAGCTCTGCAACTTGATTTACAAATTGTTTCGGCCATCAAACACCTCTTCTAGCCTCACACTTTAGGGGGAATCTGTTATAATGTTATTTTCCACCCAAAGATTAGGTCATTATCACCTAAATATCACCTATCCAATTGAACAACATTCACCACTTCTCCTCTGAGATTCTAGCCTAATTTCCGCTTGGTCACTCTTATCCTTCATTAAGGGTGTGACTGAAAAGGGTTGGTCTCTCTTTCCCTTCATTAAGGGAGCGACTGGAAGGGTTGGTCTCGATTTCTGTCCTTCTAGGGCACGACTGGTCGCTCTGTCTGTGTGTCTAGGGCACGACCGAGTTTAGAAGCTCATATTTTTGGATTTGGTTTCAATGGATGAGACTTCCCAATGGTTTCTCGGGGTTTAGCTTCGAGAAGGATTCCATCATGAGCACAAGAATCTTATCTTGATAAATATATGGCCTTATCCCTAAATCCCTATAAGAACCAAGCCATTTCCCATGGGAAAGAGGAGAAAAAGAGCTAGCAAGGCTACTCTGGTGATTTGGTTGCAAGACTTGGGCAAGGAGCTTAGAAGGAGACCATTTGTAAGTTGTAATATTGCTTCTTTGATTAATATAAGACATATTGAATGTTTCCCTCTATCTAATTGTTCATACAAGTTTATGTATTCATTGGTAGAGAATTAGTATAATTATGTGTTATGATATACTATTAGATTTGTTGTTAATCAATGCATGGTTGCTTTAATATTTGGGAGGATTTCATCTTCTTTGGTTGTTTTCACGTATGAATCAGATCTAGGAACATCCTTAGTTTATGTCTCTATTCATGTCTTAGGTGTTGGTAGAACCTAAGGGAGATCAGCTCCTGCAGGGTGCAAAATCCCTACAACAGTGATAAAATGGATGAATGGGTATTTCTCCATGCAAAATTATACTCTTATGCCATTATTCCAGAATATCAAAAGAATCCTTCAAGACTTCATTGATCTCACTTTTGATCATGTTTATAGGGACTGGAACCATGAAGTAGATTGCCTCTCAAAATTTGGCTTGGAAATGGACAAAGACTCATGGAAGATCTCTAAAACAACCCTAGGATGATTCCATAGAATATATTCATGACTCTTGGATCCAACTAACAAAATTTTCTTTTGACTTTTTTTAATTATTCATACTCTCATAATCATTTTTGATAGTTTTATGCACAATGCATGGAATCTCAAAGAATTGTTTTATTGTCTAGAATTTTTGGGATGCTAGTACTTCAGATGATGATATATGTATAAATTTTAGATGATACTATGTAGCTGAAAACTATGTCTTTGGGCAGTTTTTTGGGGTTCTCAACCAGAGGAATTCCTTGGGAATCTACAATTGTAATTTTGTTCTACCTCATAAATGAAATTAATAGATTTTTTCTTTGGAAAAAAAGGTTTCCTTTGCCAAGTACGGGTTACTTGTAAGATAGACTAATTGGTGCAAGGTATTTTACTAAGTTTTTTCTTAAGAGTA
>ML791999.1:319101-340666 GCA_009831015.1 Picea engelmannii | reverse complement strand
TCTATTTTCTTGCATATATTCATTTGGATGAACTTAATAGAGATATGTGTTATAATCTATTAGTATACTTGTCATTGATTTGTATGCATCTACTTTGATCTTGGAAAGTATCTTGTTTTATTGTGTGTAGATTGTTGTCTCTTGGAGTAGGAATAATCTTCGCATAATAAACTGACCAGGAGAATGTAGGGGAAACCTTCAGAAATCATGTACGCTTCCTCATTACAAAGACTCCTAGTTACCTTTTGCATATAGATCAGACCTTGAAACTTCCATAGATTACATCTCTATCTCCATCTTAGGTATATGAGGAACCTAAGGGAGTTCATCTCTTGCAGGGATCAAAATCCCTACAACACTTATTATCCTCATTTTGAGTATGGGAATATTCTTCCTATGTGGATGGAATGGGAAGAACTACATCAATTGGGGCAAATGGCTGGAACCCCAAGCACACCCAAAAAGGGTTATGGGAAATAAAACTATGAAGGGCTCGATTGTAGCTATGTTTAACATAAGGAAGAATATCATCCCATATGTGGGGATGTTTGTAGTTGTACATTCTCAGCATATGCACAACCTTCCTGTTGACTACCTTCGTTTGTCCATCAGTTTGTGGGTGGAAGGTAGTTGATTTGGTGAGCTTGGTGTCCATCAATGACCAAAAACTAGATGATAATGTGCTCATGAACATGCTATCATGATATGAAATAACAGTCTATGGTAGCCTGAAATGAACCCAAACACGCTCGAAGAAGATCTTAGTAATGGCATCGACTGTGATACTCTTCTTACAAGGTGTAAAAACTGCCATCTTAGAGAATTGATCAACGACAATGAAGACACATTAATTACCATGCTTGGTTGAAGATAAACTGGACATGTAATCCATGGAGATGGACTCTCAAGGCCTATTAGGAGTAGGAAAAGGAGTGTATATCCCATGTTTCTTAATTCCATGTTTAGTGATTGCACAGGTAGTGCATGACATGATATATTTGCTGACATCTTGTTGAATATTTGGCAAAAAAAAACACTTTTCCAGTACTGTCACTATTTTTTCAATGCCAAAGTATCCTGCCACCTTCACAAATCAACTTCACATTCTCTCTTGAAGGAACATAGAGATGAACCATATGACATAGTATTCCATCCTGGAAATGAAAGTCCGTAACTAGGGTGTCTGCACCTAGTGTTCGATATGCATCGATGAAGTCATGATTGCTATCATATAATTGGGACCACCTTGAGGTCTCATGCCTACAATAGTTGATCACCATGGTTAGTGTTGAAACTGCAGGTCGAATGAGGCAATCAAGAACTTGATTGGTGCTAACCTTCTTGGCATTTATGTTCAAGTGGAATTTTTTCAGGTATGTGGACTAATTCTGGTGGAGGTCATTATGTAACTTCTCTTGCATCTACATGAACTAAATAGGCTTGTGATTAGTGTGAATGATCATTCCCTTTCCCAGAATGTAATTCTTCCACTATCTGCATGTCTGCATAGTGCAGTACATCTCCTTCTCATAGGTAGGATACCTACAAACACCATCAGATAGTGTTTCACTATGATATACAATTGGATGTCCTTGCTGAGTGAGGAAGACACTTATAGAATATTTTGAGGCATATGTCTCAATCTCGAATGGTTGTTGTCGATATGTAAATGTGAGGACAGGTGCATAATAGAGGTGATATTTTAGATCCTAGAATGATCTATGAAGTGATTCAGACCTAGCAAACTTGGCTTTAGCTACGCCCTTGGTCACTTGACTTAAGGGAAAAGCTATATGAGAGAACCCCAACACAAAATTGCGATAGAAGTTGGTGAGGCCTAGAAAGCTACAGAGATCTATCAGAGTTGTCAGAGCTAGCCAATCATGAATGACTTCGATCTTGGTTGTGTCCACATGCACCCCATGTTCATCTACAATGTATCCTAAGTATTGGATTCTTTGCATGTCAAATGATCATTTCTCCAGGTTGGCATATAAATTATGTTGTTGCAAGGTAACCGGGACTTATTGAATGTGTTGTAAGTGCTCTACCTAGGTCTGGTTGAAGATGAGGACGTCATCCAAATATGCCACCACAAAAGATTTTTTGAACGACTGTAATATATCATCCATCATCCCGATGAATTCTGCTAGAGAATTAGTTAAGAAAAAAGGAATGAACAACCACTCGAAAATGCCTTATTTACATTTGAAGGTTGTCTTCCATACATTAGTTGATTCAATTGAAACCTGGTGATATATCGACTTCAAATTGATCTTGATGAACAAATTGGCACTCTTGAGTTGGTAAAGAAAATTTTCAATCAATATATTCAGGGCTCTATAATCAATATAGATTTTCCATGTTCCATCCTTCTTTTTCACCAACACAATTGAGCTCCCAAAAGGTGAGGATATTGGTCGAATGTGGCCCTTGTAGATGAGCTCATGAATTTGATGCTTTATTTTCTCATTCTACAAAGGGGAGAATCTGTATATTGGACCATTGGGAAAGGGAGCACCAGGTATCAAATCAATGGGATGTTTGACCTAACAATGCATAGGCACCCCTATAGGTGAAGTGAAGGGGTCTCTGTATTCCTCTAAAAGCTTGTCCACTTGATTATGTTGTGTAGAGAGACCCTATATTGAATTTGTGGTGGTCGTAGTGACCTTTCATTCCCCTTCTTACCGAACCATGAAGAGAACAAAATTTGCAGTCTATGAGATTACTTTTTGGCATTATTTTTACGAGATCAATGAAAACACAATAGTTAGAACTACCTTGGGTACCTGGTAGGGATGACCCCAAGAGTGAAAATGACACTACAAGGTTGGGACTCATAAGCAACATAATGTTTCCTCATATAAGGTTTTCCTAAAATAAAATAACAAACTTCAAGTGGGGAAACATCACACAATACCTCATCTATGAAGGGCTTGATGTCGTAGGACAAGCAACACTTCTAGCTGACGCGAAGGTCTCGTGCTTGTCTCAACCAACCAATGGTGTATGGTTGGGGGTGTGTCATCATCGAAAAATTAAATCTCTTGATGATATTTGCCGAGATTATGTTCTTTTGGCTTCCACTGTCAACAATGAAATGCAGCGGGGTTCCCTTCACCCACATTTGTGAATGGAAGAGGCACTCCCCTTCCCCGGGCTCCTCTGACTTGTCTTGTTGGATTTATGTGGTTTCAATGGTAGCTCTAGGTTCTGCATTGATGATCCTCTTTCTCTTATCCTACTTTGAATCAGAGTTTGAGTCGGGGTTTGACTCTTTTTCTTTAAGCTCATCCAACAATGACTATTTTGAGTGTCATTCATCAATGTTGTGCCATGGGATTTCATGGAACTCAAAACACTTTCTAGTGTCCTTCTTTTTCTTCCTATTACCATTCTTTTCTTGCAGCTAGGAATATATCTATTGAGGTTGGACATCCTTGATCTGTCCCTTGTTTTTTGAGTTAGGGAAACCTTTTACATGCTTTTGTTGTTGCATATTTTCATACCCAAACTCCCACTTTTTTCATTGCTTAAATTTCTATTCAATTTTGACAACATATCGATAAGAAACTCCCACTAAGGATATGCCCAAGAAATTCATCTCTATTTGGATGTACCTATGTAGGCCATTGTGGTACTTTAGAACCAGGTGCCGCTCAGAGTCTCTAATACACAACTTTGAGTGTAATGTATGGAAGATGTTAGTGTACTCCAAGATTGTTTGATCTCTTTCCTGGCACAAAGTCGTACATCTTGTGTATTAGTCATCATAGTTTTTGACAAGATAGAACTCATCCTTGAGGGCATCAATAAAATGCATGCAAGTGGGTCCTGTCCTGAATTCCATAGACTCATCTTCATTATGTCTCTCCCAGTAACATTCCCACCGATATTTGGCATGGGGGGGTATTTAAGGAGAGAGAAAGTGATATTTTCAGTGTCATAAATTTTTGAACATAGTAATATCGTTCTAATAGATTCATCCATTTATCCAAATAAAATTCATCTATCTAGACTTTGAATAAGGATATATCAAATTTAACTTGTACCTTGAAGGGTGTTGCACCTCCAAAATGGTTGCTTGTTGAAGGTACCTCTTCTGTCCTCAAAGGATCTGGGAAAATTTGTCCATCATCACGTCCCACTATCATGTGAGGAATTCCTCAAGAAACATTTTGAAATGACCTCCCTCTCTGTCATCTCCCTTTTCTTCTGCCATGGGAGGTTGCTTGCAGGGAAAATTTTAGGGGATAAAATTTTCCCATGGGCTAATTTTCCATACTTTTTCCCGAAAAAAGATTCGCCAATTTCCATTTTTTTCTAAAAATGATTTGCCCAAATTATTAGGATAAAATTATTTAACCTTAAAAATCACCAAAATGTTATAGAAACTACATAAAATCTTTATAAATTTGATTATATTTAGAAAAATATGGCCAAATATTTTATAGCTTTCAATTAAGAAATAATAAGATTCTCCAAGGTTTCTACACTTCGAAACAAATTTCCATCCTCAAAATTATCTTTGGTTTCTTGGGTCGGTGAGAACGATCATCTCCAATTGAAACTAGCTCGAGACCCAACTCTTTATATGTTGACCTAGTCTAGGACAAGCACTGAGAAATAACAAGGAGCAGACTGCTCTGATACCACTGATCCAGATTATATTGAGAAAAGAATCAGATAAAACAAAAATATAGCAAAGAACACATAAATATAGTGAAACCCAACTCTATTAATGAATAAAATAGCATAATATTATAGAATACAAACTATCTTGAATGGTGGTAGCTTATCTTTGAAGAGAAAGAGATGTCGGCTACACTCATTCACAAAAAGATGATTACAAAAAGGCCAAAAAAGGGTCTTTTATCATGAATCCTAAAAAACAAAGAGACAAAAACCCTAGACATCAAAACCCTAACCCTAAAATATGAAATTCCAAAAGTATTGCATGCCTCGAGGTGGTTAGTTGATATGCCAATTTCTCGGGGGTGCAACTTTTGCATACAATATTTGTTTGGGGTGCACAATAGCTCATTGGAAAGAGCTATCTAAGGGTTACAAATTTTGGTTGGGAGTAGGGGATGCCATGGAAATCCTTAGTCCCCAAAATGTCCAAAAAACACCATTTAGAGCGTCAAAACAACTCCAAAAGTTTGGACCCTAAAATCGATAAAAAAACTGCCAAGAAGATAAAGAACTGTTGATTCAGTGGAAGAGGTGGCAGCCACTGATATCCACTTGGATCAGGCTATATCCTCAATAATTGATCCAGATTCATTATAGAATGAAATTAAAGAATAAATACAACAAATAACACTCACACAAATATATCGCAAAGAACGCAAGATTGTAGCTAAAATCAAATTCAATTAATGGGTGAAAAAAAAGAAAATATTGTAAAATGCAAAGTTACATAACTAGCTAGAATGGTGGTAGCTTATATATAAGAAGATATGTGTCAGCTACACTCATTCATAAGCTACCTACTACAGATATTCCATGGAGCCTTTTTATGAAAATCCCTAAGAGTCATAACCCTAGGAGATAAAGTGACAAAAAGGGTTGCATGTCCCAGGTCATTAGTTGATACATCAACTTCCTGAGGGAAATTTTTTTACATACAATTTTTTTTGGGGGCATGTGATATCCCATTAGAAATATCTAACCGAGAACTACATCTAACAACAAGCCCTTGATGAACACAACAAAAAAAACATTGTTTAATCCCTCAAAACAACCCCGAAAGTTTAGGACCCAAAAAACCACGGAACACTACCAAGCGAGCGAACTATTGTGAGTAAGTGGAAGAGGTGGGTGGCCACTGATATCCACTTAGATCAATACCAATTCTCATATGTTTTATTTTTAGTGTTTAATTCCCAAGGGTGAGAGTAAGTTTTTAATAATAGGAAACAACACCTTTGAACACAAATGTTGTTGATTTGGAATGAATTTTTTAGAAAGAGGTAAATGTGGAAACTATGACCCTATCTAAGCCTAGGTGTCCTCCTTTTATGTATCCATGAGAATCATGGGAACAAATTCTTACTCCTACCTGATTGATGGACATTCCTACCACTGTATCACATCTAAGGTAATCATGAAAAAACACAGTCTCACTAGCACTAGTGAAGCCTTGAACATGCTTACCTTCAGTAAGAAAACATAATCAACCATTGGGAATATTAAATACCTTAACTTGGTCATGATTTCTCACCCTGAGATATAGACCACTCATAATTTCCTAGTGGTTAATATGGAGGTAGGAAACATTTTCACGAACCTAGGACATGAATGGTAATAATTAACTCGTGTTTAGTTGAGCCTATATGGTTCCCATACAATCATTCCATGTGATACAAAGAACATCAATATTCTAAGGTAAATAAGAAATTATTCCTACATTGAAGGTACCCCTAGTCCTAAGTTTTATTACATTAAAATTGGTCTTGGTACTTGTTCTATCTTCACAAAGAAGAAGAAGGTTCTTTTGTTTCCCAATATGATCCTAACTAGGATCATATTTGGAATCTGCAATTTGATGGGGATTCTTCTTGTGAGGGAATGATTTCAAGGTTATTTTATATTACCTATTGGGTAAACCTCATCAATTTTCTTTTTAGATGAATTTTACATGCACTAATATTATTGTTGATTTTGATGCTTTATCCTAAGTTTGCAAAAATATTTAGAGTTGGGTTGCAAACATTTGCAAGTTTTTGAAGATTCATAAATGATAATTAATATGGTTAAGAGGGTATACAAATGAGTCAAGAAAATTTTCAAAAGTTATGTTCAAGTAATAGACCAGATTCCTAAAGGTTTCCCTCATTTAATTTAACTTATAGTCTCGAAGAGTTGAATTCAATGGATAGTAAACTAGTTATTTTTGCATCTAGCCCTAATAGGCAATTTTCTAATGAAAAAACTAATTGTGATGTGATTTATCTTTATTGCAATTTTGTGCTAGATAATGATGAATACATTTATTAGTTCCTAGTAGACCAAGAAAACAAGGTACATAATCATTCAATTGTTATAAATATGAAATGCAATATCTACCCCAAGTTCCTTTTACCCTTAAAGAACATGTGTTTCACCAATGATGCTTCCAATAATGTTGCTCAAAACCATGAAGCTTATAAATGAAATATTGATCAAATTGTCCCAATAAGCATAGGTTCTGAAGACGATCCAAAAATATTGTACATAGGAGGCTAATGCACCAAAGAATAAAAGGCCATTTTTTAGCCCTATTTCATGAATTCAAAGACATATTTTCCTAGTCTTACAGATATTTAAGAGGTTTTGAACCTAATGTAATTCAACATTATATTCCTAGTGTGAAGGATGCTAAGTTAATCAAACAAAGACAACAACATGTTAACCCCATTTTAGATGCCTTAATTAGGAAAGAGCTTGAAAAAATGATGGAGGAAAGTGCCATATTTCAAGTTCGCTACTCAAAGTGGATCCACATTAAAAAATCCTATGTTAAGGGAAGGATATGTCCTGATGGGAAGATATTTCAAATTTACTGTGGAATTCAGTGAAATTTTGGGATATGTAGCTCAATTGTACCCATTAGTTTATTTGTTTCTCACCCTTTTGGAGGAAACAAGTTTGCTAGACATTCAACGAGAAAAGCTTACACCCACTTGGAGAAACATGAGAATACGAGATGAGCATGTGATAAATATACTAGATAGATTTTATATATCGGAAGTAATGATAGAATCCAAGCTCTAGATATGAAAATGGGTCTCCTCAGGTGGCAACTCAGATCATTTCCCTATATTACTAGAACCTAGCCCCTTGTGGATAAACCCTATAGCCCCTTCAAGATGAAATTGACTTGGTTGGAGGACCCATCCTTTATAAAATAAATCAAGGATTGTTTGAGACCCTTCAAATACTCTTCATTGGAATCCCCTCCTCTACAATTCCTTGAAAACCTAAAGACAAAAAAAGTTGTAAAAATCTCCTAGACCAAAAATAAATGTGAAAGAGACAACAAAAATTTGGAGGAAATAGAATCAAACATGCAAAAATATATTCAAGGGGAGTAGTAAGGACTCCAATATGACCATCAAAAGGAATTAATAAAATCCTTTGAGGAAAACATAAGTAAATCCCTACTAAAAGGAAACAAGAATGGACAATTGACAAAGTGAATGTGAAAAAATCAACCTCATTTGTATATCTACCCAAGGAAGGGACTCTACACTTTAGGAACTTATTCAAGGTTGATTCTCAAGCAAAAATAGATTCCATTCTAAATGTGGCTTCTCATTTCACCAGTTTTATAGACCATGAGGGAAACACACAACTAATGGCAGAGGTATCAAAAGAGGAGCTTCAAATTACTACTTATCCATTTGGTATTTTGTGACTTTTTTTCACTTGGATCATGAAATGCATTAGCGCTACCTCCTTTTCCTTTATCATAAATTATTTTGCAACACCTTTTTTCAAATTATAAAGAGGTCCAATATAGGGGTTCCCACTCTCTCTCCTTATATTGCTTTTAGTTGCAAAAGGCCTCAACAGGCTATTGAAGGGTGCCTTAGTTGGAGGCCAACTAAAAGGTATTGCTATAAATCCCATATGCACCATTTCCCATCTACTTTTTGTTAATGATATCCTCATTTGTTTTGAAGGGAACATCAGATGTGTAGAGCATCTTAAAGAGTTGTTGAATATTTTTTTTTAAAGCCACTAGGATTCTCATCAATAAAGAAAAATCCTCTTTTTATACATGTGGACTCTTTGAGCAGGAAAATAATGCTATATCCCAAATTATCTCTCTATAGGAAAAATCCTTAGGAATAGGTTTCAAGTACTTGGGATTCAAAATCAAAGCAAACGATTACCACAAAAATGACTAGTTATGGATTTTGGTGAAGTTGGAAATGAAATTCCATGCATGATGCAACAAATGGATATCTAGAGAAGGACACTTGGTTCTAGTCAAGGTTGTTTTAGAGTCCATCCCGGTATATTGGACCTCCCTTGCTTGGATCCCAAAAGGCATATTGGGTAAATTATAACAACTGTATTTTATCTTTCTTTCAAATGGAAGTGAGGAAAAAAAATGGTTCTATCCTCGTGGAGGAAATTAGAAAACCCAAAATCCTTAGGGGTATGGGGACTAAAAAAATCTTCCTATTCTCCAAATCTTTGGATGCAAAAAATGTGTGGGGGATAATACAAGGAACAAGGCTATGGGCACAAATCACAAAGAAAAAATAATTACCCCAATATACATAGTAGAGTGGATTTGAAAACCTATCAAGGTTTAGAATGGATTCATTATATGGGAAGCCATTATAAATTCATTTATTCTAATAGGAAGATTTATGATTTGGAGAATAGGAAATGGAGACCATGACCTCATTAGAAAATACCCTTGGATAGGGTGTCAAAATAGAAATCTCCTTCTTAACCACCTTATCAAGGATCTCAACAGGGGTGGTTTTTACTACCTCAACCAAATTATGAGAAGAGACTATGTAAGCAAATGGACTGAGTGGAGGACCCAGGGGAATCAAGAATTGAGGTTGACCATGCACCTCTGTGGAAAAATTACATTAGATCACTCCAAAACACATTTGTGTCCCCCATAGAACAAGAATATTAGATATTATATTCCCTAAACCCCTCGTGAAAATATGTTCTGTAACTCAAATACTCAGCACTGGCCCAAGAATCTAGAAACAATCCTCCACCATGGTGGGGGGGAGGGGGATTTGGAAATTAAAATTCCCTCCAAAGGAAAAAATATTCAAGTGGCTCATGTTTCACAAAAAATCCCTCACATGGGACAAATTGCAAAAAAACAACTTTCAAGGCCCTAGAAGATGTTGCCTCTATCGACAAGATGTATATACTAATCATCACCCCTTTCTGGAATGAAAATTCACTACAAAGGTTTGGGAGAAGATTCAGAGAAACACAGAGGCCTCTTTTGGGTGGGATGGAGTCACTATTGAGGAAGCTTTGCAAACTTGGTTCAAAAATCAACACACTCACAAGTTCAAGGCACTCCCCTTGACAATGGTATGGGGTATATGGATAGCTGGGAACCACACACTTTTCGAAGATAAGGTCCCATCTCCTCAAATTTGTGCTACTCAAAGCTTAGCCATTGTCTCAACTTATCCTCAAGGTAACAATAATAAGTAGATCATAATGAAATAGGAAACTCATATACAAAGCAATAAGCCTTGGGATTTATTTGATACACGGGGGCTTCACAATGTTGACCAATATATTATCACGTCCATTCATAAAGGGGGATTTTTAATTGTGAAAATAAGGTCAATATATTGTAGGTATTGGGGGGGGATGTGTGGTCTCAAGGGGTTTATAGGTATTGGGAAGATATTAAAAGGGGCATATAGTTAAAATAAGGGTTTATTTTATTGGAAATATGTATTGGGAGGGGCGTTCAATAAAAGGATTTTGGGAGGTATTTAGTAATATCTAGTGAAATTAGGGGTATTCTTTAATATCCAACAAACGTAGGTGCTATGTTACAGGTTCACTGAGTGAAGACCCAGTGATTTGATGGGGAATCCCAATGGGACCCCTCTATGCGAGGGGTGAGTGATATCCTTTGTATTTCAATCAATCGATCAAATTGTTTATCAATGGGGCTCGGGCCAACCACACATAATTTTAGTGAAATCATGGTACTAAAACTTATCGTACATCTATATCAGGAAAGAGGAATATCTTAGATTCACATATATGGGTATTCCCAACTAGTTATTGTTATAATTTTATTTTCCACCTAATCATTAGGTCATTATCACCTAAATATCACCTATCCAATCCAACAACATTCACCACTTCTTCCTTGAGATTCTAGCCTAATTTCCACTTGGTCGCTCTTATCCTTCATTAAGGGTGCAATAAAAAAAGGTTGGTCACTCTTTCCCTTCATTAAGGGAGAGACTGAAAGGGTTGGTATTGATTTCTGGCCTGCCAGGGCATGACCGATCACTCTATTTGTGTGTCTAGGGTGTGACCAAGTCTAGAAGCTCCTATTTTTGGATTTGGTTTTGATGGATGAGACTTCCCAGTGTTTTCTCAGGCTTTAGCTTTGAGAAGGATTCCATCATGATCTCGAGAATACTATCCTAATAACTATATGGCCTTATCCCTAAATCCTTATAAGAACCAATCCATTTTCCATGGGAAATAGGAGAAAAGGAGATAACAAGGTTACTCTGGTGATATGGTTGCAAGACTTGAGCAAGGAGCTTGGAAGGAGAAAATTACATCGACTTCCCATTTATAATTTATAATATTGCTTTTTTGATTAATAGAAGACACACTGGATGCTTCCCTCTATCTAATTATTCATACAAGTTTATGTATTCATTGGTAGGTAATTAGTATAATTATGTGTTATGATATACTATTAGATCTGTTGTTAATCCATGCATGATTGCTTTGATATTTTGGAGGATTTCATCTTCTTTGGTTGTTTTCATGTATGAATCATATCTAGGATCATCCATATTTTATGTATCTATTCTTGTCTTAGGCATTGGTAGAACCTACGGGAGCTCAACTCCTGTAGGGTGCAAAATCCCTACAATAGATTGACGACCATACTAGGCAAGTTTTTATCCTTGTATTAATCCCCTTATATTGTTGAAATTTTTAATCTTATTTCTAAATATATATACCCTTTTAAGTTCTTTTTTCCATCTTAATCATTGTCCTACTCTTTTCCGAGTCTAGTTGAAAAAACCCATATCCCAGATCCACCATTTGTTTACTTCCCAGGTTCGGTCACCCTTTCCCTATGTACACAGAGAGAAAAAACTACTTCAGTCACACCTTTTGCTCACTAAGGGAGCGATCAAACTCCTTCGGTCACACCTTTGGATCTATAAGGGAGTGACTTGACCTTCTCTTAGGTTAACCAGGAGCGACCAGACCTTCTGGTCCCCTTGTCTCCCTTCACAGGGAGCGACTGATCACTCTGTCTCCCTTTTCAGGGAGCGACCATTATCTTAAGACCCATTTTGAAGAGTTATCCTTCAAAATACTCACTCATATATACTTTTTGTGGCCTCTTCAACACTCCAGATCCACCTTCGATCTGCCTTAGATTCCTTGTTGTGAATTTTATAATTTTTTATGAATTATTTTGCAAATGTTTCCTCTCTTTCTCTATGCCACTTATATGTCATCTTATTGCACTTATTGTTGCATTTGTATGACCATAACTCTCTGCCTTGGCCTCCTCAAGTAGTCTATAGATTCTTGTCATCTCCCTGAAATATTGTTTGGATAAATTTCTCTTTGATTGTTTCCCCACTCTTGCTTTGATTGTTGATTTCTTTTTAGTCATTTGGAAGAATTTTTTCAATTTTGAAACGTTGAGTTTTGCATGTGTCAATTTGGGATATTTTCTTTCTTCCTTCTTATCTACTTTTCAGTGCATTACACATTATAGATTGAAAGAAAAGAAATAGAAGGAATTCCTTTCAAATTGCAATTACTTGAAAATAAAAAGAGAATGTATAATATTTCATTGGAGTGTTTTCAAAAGTAGCTTAGGAAAGTTGTTTTCTTTCATATTTCAAGAACTCTAGTTCATCATTTGGAATTGTTGTCCATTTCATTGAAAAGAAAATTAAGATTGCATGTTGTTGAGTGCTTAGTTGTCATTATAAACGAGTAAAGAACTCCCCTCCCTGATTTAGCTAGCTTTCATTGAAAAGGAACTATTGCATTGCATCATTCTATGCACCTTTTTGGAGTCGAGTCCTTTACACATCATTAGTTTCACTACCACACCCTTGAGTATACCAACAACCATAAAACCAAGCACTTAATAAAAATGATCTAGTAACTTTTCTTTTTTGGACATGTACATCAATAATAGCAGGGATGATTTTAAAGATGGATTTTTTTTTTTTAAATGTAGAAACCTTGGCGAATATTACTAATCCTTCATATGTCAACCATAAATGTTTGGCGATATTTTTTAAAAAATATTCAAATTTCTAAGTATTTTATATAGTTTTTATAAATTTTTGGTGATTTTAAGGTAAAATAATTTTATCCTATAGAATTTGGGCGAATCATTTTTAAACTAATGAATCTCATTTTTGGAAAGACCATGGAAAATTAGCCAATGAGCGAAATTTAGCCCTTAAAATCATCCATAAATAATAGATCAAGATAGAGATTTTGAATAGGCTATGAGGTGAAATATCCAAAGCACCTAAAATCAACTTAAAATATTGTGAGAGGGAGAGAAAAATCCAATTTTCGTATAAGCATAGACGTGACCCCCCTCTCACATAGGGAATAAACACAAGGTCAAGTGCGGGAGAGTAGTGGAGATTACCCCTCCGAGTCTTAACCAAACTTAGTGGAATGTTAGTATATTGGGGGTTCTTCTTGAGAATTGACTATTTTCATTTGATCTTATAACTTCATGAATCCCAAATCTGTTCGGTGTCCTCTGGAGCTTTTTCTAGTCCTCTTGTTCTTAGTCCTCTTGGAGAATTTCAGACTTGATATCCTACCCATACTTTCGATCCTGGCTGTTGATTGTACTCGCATGGAGGCTTATTGCGAGTTGGTAACCTTAGTGGCCACAATCCTTAGGGTATATACACAAGGTGATGGTGAAGGGGATTCTTTACTATACCTGGGTCAGACGTTGGTCAAACTCACTTAAGATCCTTGGAGGGCACCCACAGATCTCACCATAAGGGGACTTGCACCAGGGTGTAAGTTTGTTAAGTAGGTCGCCAATGTAATTGATCCACCTTCTCATACCCTCCCCTTCTCAAGTGTTCCTACGATGTTGGATTTCATCACTAACCAGTGAGTTCATTGTGAGAAGTTATTGGTTTGTTTGATTTTCTTCCTAGATTTTCTAGCACGTGTTGTTTTTTTTCTTAGTGGATCTTAGGGTTAAGTCTGTATCTATGGCATCCATTCCTGGGAATACCAATGAAGGAATCCCTTTTCCATGGATATCGTTTGTTTCTCCTACTGCGGGAAACTTTGGTCCACCTTACATCACCACTTTGACTCTTCCTGGTCTCATGATTGGGTCACTGATATGGTTATTTTCCACTCCGGTGAATGTTAATGCTCCTAGTGATCCATTTGTAAACACTCCACCCCTAGATCACCCACCTCATGTTGATCATATGCCTTCTTCACCCATAGGGTCTTCTTCCTATTCACGTAGTGAAAGCTATGTAGTTAGTATCTAGGTGGATAAGAAGAAGAAGAAACAATAGACTAAGAAGAAGAAAACTAAGAAAGAGGAAAAGATTCCAACCACTATAGGACATGTTGGAAGTGATCGACCAGCCTATGGGTATCATGCTGGGAGTGTTGATGGTGTCGTCACATATAAAAATTGCAAGCCCAAATTCCCTTGCAGGCTTTGCAAGGGTGATCGCCTTCTCAAGGATTTCCATGGCATTCCCAAGGTCGTCGAAGTATGGTATCATGTTTCATCTCAATTTGAGTCATCATCTACTTTAGATCATGATGGCGACAACCCCTTGACTAGTAATCATGTTGGAAATAAGAAAGGTAAAGTCAAATTTCCTTTCTTTTTATGTAAGGAGATGCACCACACCTACCTCTATCCACACATGTATGAAGCTTCATATTTGTTGAAAAAGATTGCTGATGTTCAACAACAACTTCCAACATGTTACCACAAACTCTCTCCCAACCCATCATTAGTTGATGAACTAGCCAATCCGTTTCCCTCCTTGGTTATTCTGGTTGATCAAGTGGTCAATTTGGTTTCATCCTCTATTGACCCATTTGCTAAAGTGGTTGATCTAATTCTGTCATTGACAGATCCCACTCTTCCATCGAAGAGTGAAAACCAAGTAATTGATCCAAGTACCTCCTTGGTCGATCTGGTCCATCAAGTGGTCGATTCGATATCCCCATCCATCGATCCCACTCCTCCTTTGAAATTGAGAATGTCGCTCATGTTTTTCTTGGTATTGCGGATTCCTCCAAACAAGGGGGGATTCCACCTGTTTCGATGACACCCCCTCCAAACAATGAGATTACTATTGATTGGAATTCTCTAACAAAAACTCATCTTCCTTCTTACGAACCTTTCCAAATCACCATCGAAGTTTGTGCTAGGCATATTCCTAACACTATAATCAACGAAGGATCTCCTCTTAGCATCCTATCCTCGAATTCTTGGCAAGATCTTGGTTCGCCTCAGCTTGCACTGGTGACTCAGAATATGTTGGATTTTAAAAGAAGGGTTAGTCAATCTTTAGAGATCATTCCTCAGTTTCATGTTACTTTGGCAGGGAAAATGGTTTATATTGATGTGATAGTAGTCCATGACCCCTTGGACTTTAATTTTCTCCTCGATCGAGACTATGTTTATGCCATGAATAATTTTTGTGTCCACACTCTTTCGAGTGATGTGTTTTACTAATAATGGAAACATAGTGACCATAGAATAAATTTCATTCATTGAACCTCATATGATGATCATCCATCTGACTTCCCTAATTCATACTTATGTGCCAACATCATCTTCCCCACTACAGGTCAATTATGTGGCCACCTGTCCCATTCATTCAACTCCGAATGAGAAGGAATCTTTCCCTTCTTCTGACTTAGATCCAGTAGTTGACATGGTGATCTTTTTAATAGGAATTTTAGAGCCTGATCTCCCTACCCCTATCGTGCCCCTCAACATGTATTCCTTCCAAAGTGTTGTTATTTCGTCTCGCTAAGATCTCTTAGAAGCTATGTTCGAGGTTTTTCCTTGAAATGTATTCCTTACAAAGTATTATCCTCTTGGAAGCCATGATCAAGATGACAACAATGAGCATGGTTCCCATTTCTGTGTCAAGCTCGTTAAAAAATGAAATAGAGGTCTAGGGATCTGATCCATCATAGAGCATAGTTTCTTTTTGATTTCAAGCTCGTTAGAAAAGGAAACCGATCACTAAGCATAGTTCTTTTCTTGTGTCAAGATCATTAAAAAAAATGAAACATACCCTTATGAGCATAGTTCTTTTCTTGTGTCAAGCTAGTTAAAAAATGAAACAACCATCTCTCCTGTTGAGTTGAGTCTTCCATTACAGATCGTACCGAACCTTCATTCCATCCATCTCCATCAATTGATCCTTTTTCTTTCTCCCTCTCTGGTGAAATTTTTTCCTATTATTAACCATGAGTCTATTAGGTATAGACATTAGCGATGGGAGAAGAGAAGGTGGATGAAACAAATCTTGTGGGGCATGTCTCTAGACTTTGGTTATAATGTTGGATTTAAGCCACTAGCTTCTCGAGCTGGGGGAAAAGTACCAACCACCCACCTTTGTACTTTCCATTGGGAGGTGTTGAGCATAGTTTTCCTAGTTTCAAGATCACAAAAAAATGAAACCTACCCAAGCATAGTTGTACTTTGTTTCAAGCTTGTGTAAAAATGAAACCAATCACGAGCTTAGTCTTTGTTCTTTCTCATGCTCGTAAATATATGAGAATAGGTTATCGATCTTAGTATTTTTCTTTCTCATGCTCGTTAATATATGAGAATAGGTTATCGAGTATACTTTTATATATTTTCCGGACTCGTAAAATCTATATGAAAAAGGAACTCTTTGGAGTATCCTTTAAGCTCTTTTCAGACTCTCTAAATATGAAAAGATTGTTGAGTGAGCTTGTTTCCTTTCACACTCATTAAAAGGTTAGAAAGGGATTCTTTCAAGTGATATTTTACCCCTTTTTCAGCCTCGTTAGACTAGTTACAAAAAAAACCTCATTATGGAGAACTCTTTAAGCTCTTTTTGAACTTGTTAAAAAAATGAAAAGATTGTCGAGCGATCTTGTTGTCTTTCATGCTCGTTAAACTGAATTAGAAAGCATGTATATTGCACGATAGCTTATCTCTTTTTTGGTCTCTTCATACTATTTATGAAAAATGAACACCCTATCCATTATGGTTAGGAGAGTTCTCCTAGGTATTATTTTATTCTTTTTCAGACCTTGGAGACTAACTTTATGAAAAATTCCCTTATGGAGTTTTCCTTACGGCCTTTTAAGACTCTCTAAATATGAAAAGGCCATCGAGTTTACCTTATTTGGGCTCAGTAAAATTTACATCGAAGGACCCACACATCGGACCGAACCCCTCCTTCTCCAGGTTCGTTAAAAATATGTTGAGGGGCTCATCGTAAGATGAGCTATATAGATCATATGCTATCCTCCTCAATCTTGTAAAACTAGAAAGAGGTACTCACCAATCATGGTGGGGAATTTTTAGAGGGTTTTTTCGTCTTGTTATCTTCTTTATTTGGCAATTATTACTACTTTGAGGGTCCCTTGAACAATGCACCTGTTCTATATTCATATATAACACTCAAGCCATCCATTCTCTCTCACTAACCACCATTTACATTGTGTGTCATGTTCCACTGACAACTCTATGACCAACGCTATGGTATTCATTAATTTAATGGTGTCGAGTCAAGCCATTTATTGTGCATATTTGTTTGAGGGAATTTTTCCTGCGTCAGCCTCCTACAGTCCATTTTTTCCTCTTTCTTCCCGCCATCCTTGTGTCAGTTGTGCTCCATTATTATGATTTTCACACCATCTATATTTACCTGTTTCATGTTGATTGATGGGGGATACATCAAGGCCCTCCTTCAATGGATTTCACCCTGTTGACTCCAGCTCATTATCCAGAATTGAAATCTAGAAACCCATCAATACCCTGGAACTTGTAGACATCAATGGTAGGGATCCTTGCATTTCAACAATGGGTTTACTTAATTGGTTCATGCTGAATGAATCTATGAGAGTTCGATCTCATCTCCTGTATTCACACTTTGTATATTGTACTATGTATCTTGGGTTCCATAATCATCATCACTGGATTCCCTCGTGTCCGCTAATGATATCCATTAATGACCAATAATCAGACGATTTCTACCATGCTCAACTTCAACTCATTTATTCACATGTTGTAGATTCATACCATCCAGATTAAGGATGCAAAACTTGGAAAAGATCACACTATTGTTAGATGATACTCTTTCCCAAGCCGGATGGAGAATATTCATGAGTACTTCACATATTTCTCATTCATTGATTTGCATGATGTGACATAGATCCACATTTGTACTTGGTCGTAGCTATGATTTCACTTGCATCTTGCATGGATCCATAGTGTATACTTTTGTGGCTATGTTCAAGTCATGATTGGTTCTTGATGGATCCACGGTGTATTCTGTTGTGGCCATCATTCCATCACTTGTGTCATGCATGGATATGCAGTGTATTTATGGCATATATTCTCTTGTATTTCTTACCGAGCGTGGGTATGCCTACCTCGAGGATCTTTTCTGAAGGATTGGTGATGATCTTCTCCAAGCTTCTTTTCCCACAGCTCTGCGACTTGATTTACAAATTGTTTCGGCCATCAAACACCTCTTCTATCCTCACACTTTAGGGGGCATCTGTTATAATGTTATTTTACACCCAATGATTAGGCCATTATCACCTAAATATCACCTGTCCAATTGGACAACATTCACCACTTCTTCTCTGAGATTAGGTCTCGATTTCTGTCCTTCTAGGGCGCGAGTGGTCGCTTTGTCTGTGTGTCTAGGGCACGACCGAGTTTAGAAGCTCATATTTTTGGATTTGGTTTCAATGGATGAGATTTCCAAATGATTTGTCGGGGTTTAGCTTCGAGAAGGATTCCATCATGAGCTCAAGAATCTTATCCTGATAAATATATGGCCTTATCCCTAAATCCCTATAAGAACCAAGCCATTTCCCATGGGAAAGAGGAGAAAAAGAGCTAGCAAGGTTACTCTGGTGATTTGGTTGCAAGACTTGGGCAAGGAGCTTAGAAGGAGACCATTTGTAAGTTTTAATATTGCTTCTTTGATTAATATAAGACATATTGAATGTTTCCCTCTATCTATTTGTTCATACAAGTTTATGTATTCATTGGTAGATAATTAGTATAATTATGTGTTATGATATACTATTAGATTTGTTGTTAATCAATGCATGGTTGCTTTAATATTTTGGAGGATTTCATCTTCTTTGGTTGTTTTCATGTATGAATCAGATCTAGGAACATCCTTAGTTTATGTCTCTATTCATGTCTTAGGTGTTGGTAGAACCTAAGGGAGATCAGCTCCTACAGGGTGAAAAATCCCTACAACAGTGATAAAATGGATGAATGGGTATTTCTCCATGCAAAATTATACTCTTATGCCATTATTCGAGAATATCAAAAGAATCCTTCAAGACTTCATTGATCTCACTTTTGATCATGTTTACAGGGACTGGAACCATGGAGCAGATTGCCTCTCAAAATTTGGCTTGGAAATGGACAAAGGTTCATGGAAGATCTCTAAAACAACCCTAGGATGATTCCATAGAATATATTCATGACTCTTGGATCCAACTAACAAAATTTTCTTTTGACTTTTTTTAATTATTCATACTCTGTACTGATATTATAGGACCTTCTTAGTTGATGATACAAAGGGCTATTCTCATAATCATTTTTGATAGTTTTATGCACAATACGTGGAATCTCAAAGAATTGTTTTATTGTCTAGAATTTTTGGAATCAGATGATGATATATGTATAAATTTTAGATGATACTATGTAGCTGAAAACTATGTCTTTGGGTAGTTTTTTGGGGCTCTCAACCAGAGGAATTCCTTGGGAATATACAATTGTAATTTTGTTCTACCTCATAAATGAAATTAATAGATTTTTTCTTTGGAAAAAAAGGTTTCCTTTGCCAAGTACGGGTTACTTGTAAGATAGACTAATTGGTGCAAGGTATTTTACTAAGTTTTTTCTTAAGAGTAGCTAAAATTATATTTAAATGAGGGAAACAAATGAATGGAAAACACCATCTAAAATGAAGCATGACTTATATGAATGGTTGGTGCCTTTTGGTTTACTAAAATGAGGCATGAGTTATATAAATGTTTGGTTCCTTTTGGTTGATTTTTATATCGAGTACATGTGTGAGGTTGGTGATTGAGATGAAATCATGATTTATAGTGGTAGGATATAAGAAAATTTGTAGCATATTCAAATGGTGTTGGAAGTGTTGAAAATGGAGAAATTTCACATCAATTTGGAGATGTTCGGATTCTTCAAACAAGAGTTAGTTTTTTGGGGGGATCTTTCATGGAAGGGATTGAGAATGGATCTTGAAAAAGTGAGATCTATACTAGAATGAAACATAATTACATAATGTGCATGAGGTTATTAAGAAAAAAACACCCAAATATCCTAAAAATATAAAGATAAGTAATTCAGCGTCTTGAGAATTAGATATTAGAGTGAATGATAAGCCTCTTTGCAGGGAAGCTCCTTTTACAATATAACAAATGTACAAAATGGGATGATTTCTAAAACTAGGTCTCCTTGGTATATATAGGAGACAGAGGGTACAATTACAATTAAAGGGTTTAGCCAACCACAGTAATGTAACAATAGAAATGTGATAACTCAATATCTAGGGCTTAACATGCCCCTCCCCTTCAAACAAGTGTGTCCCTCAACACTTGATTAGATATGGATGTTTTTTCATGAAGAACACATCTTCCCATGTTTCCTCTTCTATTGGTATGATCTCCCACTTGATGAGGTTCTTAGTAATTGCTCAATTTTTAGTTGCTTGATCCTCATTTCAAGGATTGCTTTCGATTTTGGCATGATTACCCCTTCTTCATTAATCTATGGTAAAATAGTTTGAATTGCGATGTTGTCACCAATTACCTTGTTTAATAAAGAGGCATGGAAGACTAGATGTAGGCATGAGGATGGAGGAAACTTCAATTTGTAGTCCATATTTCCAATCCTCTGCAACACCTTATAGGGACCATAGTACTTGGGTGCTAATTTCTTTTCCTTCTTTTGTTTCTTGAGGGGCATCTGTTTGTATGGTTGTAGCCTTAGAAATACCCAATCCCCCACTTCAAATTGTCTTTCACTGTGATGTTGATCTACTTGTTGTTCCATTCTGTGTTGTTTCGTAACCAAGTTGTACTTCAATAGATTGAAGACCTCTTGTTGGTTCTCTATGTGGTCCTCCACTACTTGAACCTCCACTTTCCCTATCAAGGGTGATGTGATGGATGGAGGATGATATCCATAAAGTTCCATAAATGGGGAATTTTTTTATGAAGTATGGAAGGAAATGTTATACCACCATTCTACCAATGGAGACCAATTGACTCGATGTGTCTATTTCTTATATTCCTAAGCAACAAAGATACCCTTATAGACATTTATTCATAGTATCAGTTTTCCAATCAGAATGAGGATGGTAAGAGGAATTTTTAGCCAACTGGGTACCCAAACAAGAAAATAATTCATTCCAAAAATTTCTAGTGAAAATTGGATCTCTATCACTTACACTGATTTTAGGGATCATGTATCTTATGAACTGTTTCCATGAATGTTGTTTCTATTGTACTTTCTTTAAAAGGATGAGAAAGAGAGAAAAAATGGGCATACTTA
>ML791999.1:301745-312777 GCA_009831015.1 Picea engelmannii | reverse complement strand
TATGTGATTGCGTATCAGGTTCGTAACCTGAGAGAATGAGTTTCAATTGTTTCTCTGTTTAGGCCAGGAGATTCCTGCATAGAGTGCAGTCGAATTCCTCCGCATAGAGTGCGTCGAGGGGAGGGCTAAACAGTTGAACTTTCATTCTCACTATGCTCGGAGTTGAGTCGAGTTATTCGAGCCTTGCAGATGAGTGCAGGTCGGGTTTGAGTCTCGGTAGTAAGTCTGAGAAGGAGAAGGTCGAAGCCGTTGTGGCGTGAATGCACAAGGTCTGGAAGACTTCATCAATTTAGGAAGTGATTGAAGGTGGAGTACGGACCGTGTTCGAGAGAGCCCCGGACGGAGTCTGAGTTGACGAAGCTCAGGAGGGATAGTTCCCTTAGTCCGCTGTGGAACCGACTTCAGTGGGGTTTATTCAGGGCGAAGGCGGAAGAATGGAGATTTCTTCATAATTGGAAGAGAATCGACGACTTGAGTGTTGTTGGGAAGAGCTTCAACAATCACTCCTCTACTCGGAGTTCGAGCATACCGGCGCTTCGCGATTGGAGGAGTTGATAGATTGGCCAAAGTGGGAGAGAGAACACGAGGGCCGACGCCGTGGAAATCACGTTCACGACGGGAGTCATAGTGATTGATGTGAAGGGTGATCTCGGGACATCGGGACTCGAGGCATAAAGGATTCAGAGATTCGTCTTGCGAGTAGCGAACTAGCGAAAGGCGAGGAAGCAAAAGGATCGACATCTCGGAGTCTCAGATCCCGGGATTGGGAAAACCCAAAGATATAATGCGCAAGTCGCGATAGTGCGATGTTCCGATACACCGAGGAAAGTCAACGGTTGACCAGGGATATCGGACCTCGGGGATCTGAGGACTTCGTCGCAAGTGCAGGACTCGCGAAGTCGCGACAACAGATCCTCTGATAATCAAGTAGGGAGGACCGGAGAGAGGAAAATTTTACTGTGGGTAGATTCTCCCGAGGGGAATGAAGAACCTTTGAGTTCTTCGGGCCAAGGAGCACGAGGATCCTGGTGGAGCGACCGTCCAAGCCGAGAGAGGGCGAGAAAGAGGGGTTGCCGTCAGTAAGTCATCTACATAAAGTACTATTATAAAAATGGAATCATCATGTTGCAGAAAATAAACATTTGGATCAAATTTTCATCGAATGAATCCAATGGAAAGCAGGAAAGAATCCATCTTTGCATACCAGGATCTGGGAGCCTGTTTTAGGCCATACAAATATTTCTTTAATTTGGAAATGAGGGAAGAGTTTTGAATGTATCCCTGTGGCTTCTCCATATAGATCTCCTCCTTGAGATATCTATGAAGAAATACACTCTTCACATCCATGTGGTGAACTTCCCATCTGCGAGAAGCGACAATGGCCAAAACTAGTCGAATGGAGTCCATTTTTGCAACATGCGCAAATGTCTCTGTGTAGTCTATGCCATGTACCTGTGAGTATCCTTTTGTGACAAGTCGAGATTTTTACTTGCTGATATCACCATCTGCATCCATCATTTTTTGATATATCCATCGGCATCGAACAAGCTTTCTTCCTTTCGGAAGTGGAACCAAGTCCCATGTGTTGTTGTCCATAAGAGCAGAGTACTCTTCATCCATGGCAACCTCCCAGAGTGGGTTTCCAACAGCCTTAGAGTGCGACTTTCGATCTGAACCAAGTGTCATATAGCAATGTATGGGAAGCAAAGTTTCTGTGGCAGCCAAGGCTTGAGGATCCCCAAAAAACTGTGATCTAGTTCTTCTTGTATCCGCAGGATCACCGACTAGTTCACCCGCATCTTGCAGGGTTTTCTCTACCCAAGTTGGAAACTAAGTTGGAGCAGCCATGACCTAATCCTCATCCTCTGTATTAGACCCAAAAGGCTTCTCTGATGGCTGCTTTGAAGTGATCAAAGAAGTTTCTGACTCCTCCTCATTAGTGACAACAAGCGATTCCTCGGCAGGGTCTTCTGAAAAATCATGCAGTGATTCTTCTTCAAACTTCACACTTCGAGCTAGAATGAACTTTTCAGTGTGAGAGTCCATAAATCTATATCCTTTGAGACCTTCATGATATTCAAAAAATATGCATTCAACACTTTGAGGCTCCAAAGCCTTCCTGTTATCTGTCGGAATGTGAGCCCATGCTCGTGAACCAAAAATACGAAAGTGCGACACTTTTGGTTTCTTACCGGTCCAACATTCAAAAGGAGTGGTGCCTTTGAGTGATTTGTGAGGAAATCGGTTCTGAATGTATGTTTCACAATTAATAGCTTCAGCCCATATCTTGGGAGCTAATGATTTTTACTGTAGCATACAATTGGCCATCTCTTTTAAGGACCGATTTTTCCTCTCTGCAACACCGTTATGCTGTGGTGTATATGGCATCAATACAAAGTTGTTGCAGATATTTGTTGACATACTCCCCCCCATTATCAGTATGGAGTATCTTAATCTTACACCCAGACTCATTCTCAACAAGTGCTTTAAATTCTATAAGGCATTCAAATACTTCCGATTTTAATTTAAAAAAAAATACCCAAGTAAAGTGAGAGAAATCATCTATGAAGGTGAGTACATATCGAGCCTTACTGATTGAAGGCTGTGGGAATGGGCCCGTGATGTCACTGTGAATCATCCCAAAAGGTGAAGAATCTCTCTGTGCATTCCCTTTGTCAAACTTTTTCTCTGGATGCTTGCCAAGAATGCATCCTTGACATACACCGCTTGCGAATTTAATAGCTGGCAATCCTTCTACCATGTTTTCCTTGCTGAGTTGATGCAAGTACTTATAGTTTAGATGGCCAAATATATCATGCCATAACCTGCTGATATCATTAGATTGTGACATAAATACAGTGCTAATAGATTTAGGAACAAGTGGGAGAAGAAATACAAACAAGAACTGTGATCTACAATTCCATGTGCAAGCTGTGAGCCTGTGGAAATGTTGGTAATCACTGCGGAGTCCGGAGTGAACTCCACCTTCCTTCCAGAGCTGGAATGAGTGATATGATATATCGAGAGAAGATTTGCGGAAAACAAGGGAACATGAAGCACATTTGTGAAGAATCCCCCTTCAAGATCAACAATTCCTTCTCCACAGACCTTTGCGGGTGTGGCATCTCCCAAGTAAATTGGGGATCTGGTGCTTTCTTCGATGGAGGAAAATTCATATTTTGATGCATCCATATGGTTCGATGCACCTGAATAAAGGATCCAAGATGATGGAGTGGATGTGACAGCCATTAAAGCATGACCATCTCGTGCTCTCCCTCCCGTTCCGTTATCATCTTTCTTCTTTTCATTTTCGGGCACCGTGAGATTGTGTTGCTGCAATTGCTTAGCCATCTCATCGATAGTCTTCCTCATGTAATTTTCTTCGAGATGAAAACCTTTGGAACAGTAGATGAAAAGTGTTCTTTCCTTCTTATTCTTACCCTTAGGCTCAGAAGAGTTATCAGAAGATTGTGCAGATCTCTCCTTCTTCGATTCAGGAAATTTACCCATTCCTTTTTTCTTGTCTTTTCCACTGCTCTTTGGAGCATTAGTAGCCGCAAGTGCTTGGTTCTTGGAATGCTTGATGGAACCCATTTGGACTAACTTATCTTTCTCTTGAGTCAATTCTGTAATGAAATCATTCAATGGACGCATTTTCCATTTTTCCTGAGTCAATTTAGATGCTTGAAAAGACGACACAAATATGGAATATTCAGGGCCTAATTTCGAGAGAATTGAAAGGATGAGCTATTCTTCCTCTTTCGTGACTCCACATGCATTAAGTTCAACGAGGAGGGATTTGAACTTGGTGAAGAATTCTTGCAGGTTGCTGAAATTAATTTGACTTAGGGATATGAGTTCATTCTCCAGTTGATGCACTCTCATTGCATCCTGCTTGCCGAATAGTCCTTCTAATGTGGTCCAGACCACATCGGGAGTAGTGGCTTTACTGACATGAAAGAGGAGATCTTTGGAAATTGATAGGCATATCAGCCCAATTGCTTCATCTAATTTATTGAAATACTTTATCTTATCCGCTGCAGCAGTCACTTCTTTCTCCGTTCCCATTGTTACCCGGTAAAGCCCTTTGCTTCGGAGGAGTAGAGAGATCTCTGTCTTCCATTCGAAGTAATTGAAAGGATTTAGAATGAGTTTTTTGGGATGAGAGAGATGATACATTTCTTCTTTCTATGCCTCCTGATGATCTATACCTACAAATAAAATTGTGTACAATCCACTAGATTCAATCTAGCTCTGATACCATGTAGAATTCTTGCAGAAACCCCAATAGATCTAGAATTCTAGTTAAATTGAACACAAACAATTTGCTGATATTCAAGAGATGAGAGAAAGTTTTTCCTCCATAAATTAGAGAATTATATTAATAAAAAATGAATATAAATGAGCAACCATCCTCAAAAAGAAGAGAGGAGGTGAATATATAGAATTTCCAAAATAGAAATTCTAGTCAAGAAAAGCTAGAAATAGCTAAAATAGGTGTCATAAGCTAAGGGAGACCACATAGTTCGACCTAGACCACTAAAGATACATGTCATACACTCATTAATGTCCACAAGAGTCAAGTGATGCGCATTAGCTCACTTAATCTCACTTAGCTGACAAGAGAAGCAGTTCCAACTCACTTAACTGACCCGGAATAGTAGTTACTAATAATAGTAACGACAAAAATCATTAATTAAGGAATAAATCTCTCACTCAAAGAGGAGGTGTGCATTCCCCAATAATAGATGATTTTTTTCATGGGGGAGTTGGAATAGATCATGAATAAATCAAGAAAATCAAGAATAAATCGAGAAAATCAAGAACCGAGAGTTGAGTCTTGATCTAAAATTAACAGTTTTCCCTAAAATCTAGGGATGAGGCGCCCTTCTTATCTATGTGGCCAAATTAGGTGAAATAAAGTGTAAATGAATAGGAGTCTAAGCTAGGTATAAAATAATGTAAGTTAGGGTTATTCTCCAACAAGGGTTAGATGGCCTATTGTGAAATTATTTGCAAGGAATTTGAGGAACATATTCGATGTCTGGATGAAGACAGAGGAGAAACTCAAAAAATTTGAGTATAATAAGCAATACTTTAGAGTAAGAAAAATAGTTCACGTTTGTGAACTAGAGCAGGGAGTAATACTTGGAGAGGATAATGAGGAATATGAGTGACTTGGAAAGAGTCTTATGGAGTGCATGTAAATTTTATTCCAACATAGATAATATATGCCAATGTTAGAGGTATCAAGAGACACAAAGGAGTCTCAAGATTTTCAAACTAATTTTTTGTTTGAGCATGTGTTTGTACGTCATGAATATGGACAATCATTAAAAGTTGTCATAAAAAAGAGAAAAATGCAAAATTGTCTCAAAGGGACAGAGGCAAGAAGAATTCAACAGAGGAAATGAAAGGAAACAACCTTATGATAAAGAAAAAAAATTGCAGAAGGAGCATCAAGTCAACATAAGGATTTTGCGAAAAAGGAGCAGGACATTCATTTGAAGGAAATCAAACAACAAGTGGATTCTTATGATGAGATTTTGAGGCAACCATATGCCTTACTAAAGTATGAGGAAATATTGGAGATAATACACAAAAAATAAGTGGAGAACATAAATTTGTTTTAAAGGATAACCGAGAGATGTTGTTGAAATCAACAAAAGTTCAAGGACTGTAAATGAGGACACAACTCAAGATTATGCATGTTAAATATTGTAGGATCTAATTGATCCTTGTCACGGGGTCATAAGTTTATTAAGTGATCTCAAGACTATGAAGTATTGGGTGTACGATTTTAATCTTGATGAAAGATTAAATGTATTTAGAATTGGGAGGAACCCATTCAAATGGGTGAACAAGGGAAATAATGGAGACAATTTTTTTTTTCATATATAACAAGAAGATGCAAAATAGCAAATTGTATCGAAGGAAAATGAAGATATTGAAGGTTCCAAGTGTAACCAGGAAGTTGCAGGAAGTGAACTATAAGTTCAAGAAATGGTTAATTCACATGAAATACATGAAGGGGCGGTAGTCTACACAATTGTGGTGGACAACAAGGAAGGAAAAGACAAGGTGGAGTTTTCAGAACCAAGATAGCATATAACCAATTTTGAACAAGATGAGTGTATGATGAAAGTATTATGTTGGCTTGAAGGAACTGTGAAAAGTCATAAGGAATAATAATATCAGTTCAAGACTGAAGCACATGAAATTTTAAAATGGAATATATGGTATAAATTATTATTTTCAACATATTATGACAAAGATTGTTATGTCGGTATAAAGCTTGCAGACCAATAAGACCATATCAGAAATGAGATAGAAGTGAGAATAAAGTCTTTGAATGACAGCCAAGCTAAAGCAATGATAACCCATAAGTAGATTTTGATTGATCATTACTCCATGATCATAAATTTGAAGAATAATCCACAAGTATATGGATTAAGAAATTGGATTGAAGGTATGAGATGTTTGTTGCATGATTTCTTATTTAGTAAGAAAATCGTGTCCTATGAAGATGAAATAATTTTTGAACAATGTTTGTTTGAGATAATTGGGAAATTCAAGAGTTGGGAAAGGAAGTTGTATTTTTGTGTTGTACAAATGCATGAAAAGAGACAAAGTGAAGGTAGAATAGTTTTAATAACTCTTCAATGTTGAAAAGTAATAGGGGGAAATGCATGGAAATCTAGACTAAAGCATTTTTTTATTGAATCAGGGATGTATGAGCATAAATCCATAGAAGAATCACCCCAGAGTTGTAAAAATGATTTCAGATTTCAATATAATTGTATGATAGATTTGAGAACAAAAATATGAAGGGATGTACAAGAAATAGAAGCTAAAATAGAGAATATGGAGCAAAATACCAAATAACTTCTTGTATTTATATATGTTATAGATCAAGAACATGTAAATTTTCTTGAGAATGATCTTAGAGATAAGATGTTTGAAGAAGAAAGAGTAAAGAAAGAAAGGGATGAGAATGGGCACCTTGAGGTCCATAGAGAATGTGAGAACATCAGAAGATGTATAAATGAAGAAAAAAATGGATTAAGGAGCATGAATAATTTTTTTTTCTTTAATATGTTTGTTTCATGTGTAGGTGTAATCAAACAAATTACAAAAATGTTTGATATTCAATGAGAATTCAAGCCACAAGGTGGATATACATGTGAAATCAAAGCCTACCTAGATGAAGCAAACAGACTTTGGGATCCAGGAGAAGAAAATTTAACAAAAGTGAAAGATGTTGATCAAAGGCTTTTGACAAATTTGGAAACCAATATCAATCTCATGTCAATTTACCACTTTCAAAATACAAACAAATAGAGGTGGTTAACGAAATATTGGGTACTGTCTTGAGAAACCGAGAAAAGGTGCATTCCAAACAAAGGGATTAAGTACTTGTGCAGATAGAAATTGCTTGTAATAATTCACCGACCAGAAACATTGGCCTAAATACATGTCATATTGTGAATGAAATACATCTTAGGAAAGTTTATATACTGTGGAATTTGCCGAAACAATAGATAAAGGATGAAAATGGTGAAGAAATTACAATAATCATGCAATAATTGCATGCAGAGATAAGAAAAAAGATAAGACACAACAAGAAAGAGGAGTTTGAAGATGGATATTGGTATTGGCACACATGCGAAGGAAGAAGTTTCAAATGCACCTAGATTTATTGAAAGTCCATACTTTAGAGTGGGAACTATAACTGTTGAAGGAACAATAAGCAATATTGAATAAATCATAGACAAGAGTCTATGAATAGTTTTTATTCCCTGGGAGTCTGATGTAGGAGCATATTTCAAAGTCAACTTAGTAATTGACCTCTATAAGGTCTTATGAATTCATGAGAGGAAGTTGGTTTCCCTAATGCCATGGAGTGTTGTAATTTTATTTATTTTCCTAAGATTGTCATAGTTCTAGAATAGTTCCAAGTGTGTTTACGAGAAGATAATGTTTTCCATGTAATGTAATAGAATGGTCTATTTTAGATAGAAAGTTGAAGGAGTTAGAAAATCTATGTTGAGTTGAAGGATTGTTTAGATTCAATCCTATTCGAGGAAACTAATCAATTGTTGAGAAAATTAGACGCTTTTGTTTAAATTTTCCAAAGAATAGAGGATCAACCCTATTCAAATCAATTTCCTCTTGTTTGTATAAATAGAACCCTAGGCGTGAAAACGCAATAGGTGGGAGTGCTTAGTAAGGGAATGTAATGCTTTGTTCAAATATTATTAATTGCATACAAACCCCTTGAATGGGCACTTGTTTCCCAACTCAAGTTCTGGTAAATATTTATTCGTTTGAATGTTTGTGTGATTATGGTTATGGTGTGATTTTCGAGATTGATTGAGTTATATTGTGGATGAACAAGAGCTCTATCATAATCCAGTATCTATCATAGTTACAGGTAATTCCTTCCATATATCTTCCAAATAGATCCATCTATTTTCCCATTGAATTTTAGGACGTAGTCCATGGTTCTATCATGGAACAAATAGTTTAATAAAACTGGCATCGAGAAGTCTCTTTTTCAGATTTAATTAAGTGGAACCATTATCGTGCACATATTTCTAGTTCAACTAGACTAGGTCTTAAAACCTTCAAAAGAAACGAGTGTTTCATTTCCCTAGTGATCGGTGGTTTGGTTAATATATTGTTGATTAAAAAACTTTCTTGAATTCCCTTCAAGAAAAGACCATTATTGGGAATAAAGTTAAATGAGAAAAGGTGCATTATATATGTATCTTGAGGCCTCGTGGGTTGGTGACTAGTAATAAGTTGGTGGTCCAGTGTGATAAGTGGCATGGTGGATTGGTGACCAGTAATAAGTCGATGGTCCGGTGTGATTGGTAGCCTGGTGGTTTCGCTGGCCGGTTAACATAGTAGCAAAGGTCTAAGGTTACAATGGTCAGTTGATAGAAATTTTAAGTGGCATTAATTTTAATTGACAGACACATTAAATGACGGAAATTCAAGGCGTAGTTAAATGACGAATTAAGGACATCTTGATACAATAACATGGATGATTTGTGGATTCCTATACAGATAGAGAAACTCATTTAAGGTGATGAACCTTCATTTTTGGTTTTATTAGCAAGTTTACTTTTTACCCTCCATCATAAGCCCCTTGTACCTTCTTCTTTCATTAAAAGTGCATTTTCCACCATATTTTGTTTTCCTTTTTGTATATAATTTAAAGGTCATAACCTAGCATCTTTGTAACCCATTTGTGTTTCTCTTCTGAATATAATTATCGATCCAAGAAGTGCTTCAAACTATCAAGATATGATTTTACCTCAAAGTGTCTTCCTACTGGGTAAGGGCACCATTTATTAACTGTACGTAATATGGCCAACATTTCCTTTTCATAAACGGGTTTGAGTAAGTGTTTTCCTTTAAGCTAGATACTTTAAAAGGAAACTGGATTTCCTTGCATTAAAACTACACCAATTCCACGCCCAGAAGCATCACACTCCACAATAAAGGTTTTTATGAAGTCAGGCATGGTCAGGAGAGGAGTTATACACGTAGCCTCCTTAAGATTTTTAAAATATTTGGTTGCTTTTTGAGTTGAAGAAAATTCCTCCTTTTGAATGATGTTATTAGAGGTACTACAACTTGAATATAATGGTTGAAAAACTTGTTATAATATCCCATAAATCCTAATAATATTCTAATATTATTCAAGGTTTTGGGAATTGGCCATTCCATCATATCTTTAATTTTGTTAGGGTCCACTTTGACACCTTCATGAGATACAATATTACCCAAATATTCCACTTCCTAAACCCCAAAGGCGCACTTGGAAGGATTTTCATATAGTTGTTGCTCTTCCAATAGTTTTAATACCATGTCAACATGTTTTACATGCTCTTCCCAAGATTTTTGTAGATTAGTATAACATCAAAAAATACTAACACAAATTTTCTAAGGAAGGGTTTTAAAAATAATTCATCAAGATTTGAAATGTTGAAGGTGAATCAATAAGGCCAAATGGTATCACTGAAAACTCATAATAACCTTCATGTGTTCTAAAGGCCATTTTGGGGATGTCTTCTTTCCTCATTATGATTTGATGATATGAATATTTAGACACTTAGGATTCATTTAAGATCAATTTTATCTAATGTGTCTTTAGGTAAAAGTGTGTTCTTTAATATGTTTCTTTAGTATGCATTAATATGAATTTGTAGTTATGTAATATGACCATCACGATATGTTCTAGACAAAAAGTGATTAGATGACTCATGTTCTCCTCGATACTAACAACAATATTGATCCATGGATTAACACCTAATTGGTCCATGGTATCTATTTAAAGATCATGGAGGGTCATTTTCAAAAGATTGGTTGTGAGAAAGTATCTTGTAAAATATTTTTCTTTTTCATTAATATATTGCCTCAAGTGGCCATGTTGGTTTGAGCCATGGATTATTTCCCTCTTTAATGGTTTTAACCATGTAATAGATTGGTGTGCTGATATTTGATTTGATTATGTGAGTGATTTATTAAGTTGTTTTTCTATGTGGAATACCCTGTTTTGTCGAACATGGTATCATATCCCATTTGAGTACCCACTCCTATTGTTGATCGAGATCCTGAACCTGTGTCATATTATGCAGAAAAATATTCCTAGGTTATACTATTTATGTGTATTTCTAGACTGAGCAGATTATTCCATCATGTCCAAAGTGTTTCTTTTAGCTGGAAGTGTTTTTCGTTTCATTCAAAAAGGTTTTCATTTGCCCAAGGTACGACCTTTTTGTCAAATTTAGAGGTATAAAGTTTGATTATGCCCTTTGATTTTTTTATAGAGTTAATATTTCATTTTTTTTCTTATAGTTCTAGTTTGCTACTATTTTCAGTTTGTGTATTCTCCTTGTAATGCTCTCTATGTAATCTTGACAAATTAGAAACATATAGGAAAGTGTTTTCCTTTTTGCACATTTTCTTTCATTTATGCTTTATGTGAGTTCAAAAAATTAGAAACAGAGAGAAAACTTGC
>ML791999.1:277799-301019 GCA_009831015.1 Picea engelmannii | reverse complement strand
ATAATAAATTTAATGGAGAAATTAGAAGTGGGTTAACCCTAAAATAAGGAAAGTGGGGCCAAGTGACCTAGAAGATGTTTTTAAGGAAGCTACTTGGAGAGTATAAATAAGAAGCAAGGCTCTCTCATTTTAATCACACTTGACAATATTGAATATATATATGTTTCTTAGGTAACCAAGGATATCTAAGCCAAAATTCCGAGGGAAGGTGACAAAAAGAAGGCTGAAATGCAAGGAAGGATAAATTCTTTTGATGGTGCTTTCTAAGGTATGTTATTTACAGGTCATTTCACCATTTTCGCTATAACTTTTTTTATATAATGATTCAGACTGTTGAATTTCTATTCCATTGAGAAAACATATCCAAGTATATGTGGTAAAAAATTTAGCTTGTGGTTCATTATATTTTTGGAGTTATACTCCGTGGAAAATAGGGTTTGTGGCTAGTCCTGAAACTAGTAAAAAACAAGTGTTTCAGGTAAAAACATCATAAATTCTTCATTACATATCCAAATTCAGTGAAACCAAATGTGTTGGTTAGGGTACAATCTATAGTATGCTTTGTAAAAATTTTAGATCAATTCAAGAAATATTCCGTGCGGGGCATGCTCTACAAGGTCACTCTCTAGAATAAGCCAGAATTCAGCAAGGTATGCCATTTTTTCTATAACTCCTTTTTTGAGAGGTTCCAAGTAGTGAAACCTGGAGTAATTACATAAAACACACTGAATAACATTGTGTATCAGTTTCATATATTTATACATTACAGGTACAAAGTTATGATTAATTCAAGTTAGGGTTGTTGACTAATCCAAAACTAGGCATATGAGACTAAAGAAAAGTTTGATGAAAATGCTAGTATATTGTAGTTGAAGTTAAGGAAGGTTTGCATGAATGTGATCATATACACTAGTTCTATTACAGAGCTACAAATCAGATTTGGATGATGAAATTGATGAGGGATTTTGGTTGAGGTACATGTTGAGTACATGGTTGAGACAAGTAGTTGATGAGTTGGCACATACATGAGGTGTATAGTTGATGATGTTAGTACATATTGATGAGTCATATTTGATGAGTAGTTGACACATGGTTGGTACATAATTGGTACATGGTTGGATGCACTTGTTTATGGTACAAGTTGATTACAGGTTATTTGGTACAGGTTGGTGCATGGTTGATGCACTTGTTTATGGTACAGGTTGATTATAGGTTGAGGTACGGGTTGATGCATGGTTCAAATTTATTGGTTTACAACAATATATCTCACAGTGACAGGTTGAAAATGGTTCCATCATTCTACTTCTACTTTAGGGTGGCAGGACGGGGCAAGGACAGGTGGTTGTAGCCACCTTTCGGTTGTAGTTGGAGAACATAGGGGGTTGTATCCTCCTTCTGGTTGTAGCCATAGAATTGGGGAGTTGGAGCTTCCCTCAGGTTGTAGCTTGAGAAACTAGGGGGTTGGATCCTCCTTCCAGTTGTAGCTGGAAAACAAAGGAAGTTAGTGCTTCCAATGAATGTAATTCTTCAAGACATATAAGAAAAAGCATTACATGGTTTTCTCTCAATTTGGGTTTCCACGTAAATCACTGGTGTACTATGTATGTGTATGTTTGTCCATTTGTTCATTGCTTATTTACTCTACAGTTATTAGATGATAATGCTTCATTGATATAACACTTGGATTATATGGTTAAAAATGATTAAATTGCTCTATTACTGATTCACCCCCCCTCTCAATAATCCAACAATTGGTATCAGAGCAGGTTCCCTCATAAACTAGTGTAACCACTAAAAGGTAGATCATGGAGAGTACCAACTCATATAAAAATGGAATACCACAGTTTGATGGACAAAAGTATGCTTTTTGGAGCCTAAAGATGAGGACATATATACAGGCACAGGGATTTCAAGTTTGAAAATCAATTGTAGATGGATACACAGCACCAAAAGTTCCACCAACAAATGAAAAAGCAGTAAAACTCAATGAGAATGATTCCAAAGCCACAAATGCACTTTTGAATGGTCTCAGTGATACAATATTCACCAAAGTTGCACACTGTAAATCCGCTAAAGAGATTTGGGACACGCTTCAAAATATTTATGAAGGAGCTACACAAGTCAAAGCAACAAAGCTTCAGACTTACAGAGGTCAGTTAGAACAACTAAAAATGAAGGACGATGAAGATATCACAACCTACTTCTTACGAGTCGATGAAACAATGAATGCAATCATAGGATTGGGAGAAGAAATTGAAGAATCTATAATTGTTCAAAATATACTAAGATCTCTTCCTATGAGATTCAACCCTAAGATATCAGTACTAGAATAAAGATCGGATATGGACTCAATAAGCATGGAAAAACTACATGGAATCTTCATAGCATATGAAATGAGAACTGAGCAGGAAAATCTAGATGTAAAATAAGCATCCTTCAAGGCATCCAAAAGATCAAAGAAAAAGAAAAAGGAACAAGAAGAATATAGCAACAGGAGTGACACCTCGGAAGATGATGAAGAAGTGGCCAACTTCGTCAAAAGAGTGAACAAGGGAACCAATGGTAGCTATAGAGGTAAGCTCCCTTTAATTTTTTTTAATTGTGATGGTATTGGTCATTTTTCTAACAAATGTCCTCATAAGAAAAAGAGAAATGATGAAGGTTACTCAAAAGGAAAACACACATATAAAGTCAAAAGAACTACGAAGAAAGTTTTCAAGAAAAGCTTATACACCAAAGAAGACATCTCATCATCAGATGAAGATGAAGTCAATGACAATGAGACAGGAAGAGTTATATTCATGGCAGTAAAAGACTCTGACAAAGAAGACTCCAAAGAAGAATATGAAGAAGTCGAAGAAGAATGTGAAGAAGTCGAAGTAGAAATTGAAGAGGCAGAAGTTGACTATCAAGAAGAATTAATGTGTTCCATAGAAGTTATCAAAAGAGAAAAGAAGAAAAACAAGAAACTACAAGCAGAACTAGACAAGAAAAAGGACACTTGAGAACTAGAAGAAATGATCACAAAATTGAAGGTTCAAATAGAAGAAGATAAAAGAATTGAAGAAACACTAAAATAACAACTAGAAGAAAATGAAAAGATCATTGGAAACTTGGAAGAAGAAGTTGTCACACTAAGAAAAGATATTCAAAAGAAAAATATGCAGAATAGCTCAAAAGTTCTGGATGACATTATCAACAGTAAAAAAATTCATCTCGACAAGTCCGAACTTGGATACAATTAGACAAAAAATGGATCAAGCTCCAAAACAACAGAGCAAGAAACAAATACAAAGAGCTATGCAGAAACAATCAAAGAGGATAGGAAGATATACAAGGAAGATTACAGGGACACTCCTCCACCAAGAAGATTCAGATTTCAGAATCAACAACAGACAGATAGGCCTCAAGAAGAAGAAGGATTCATAAGAGCACCTCCTTTCAGAAGATCTTCAACTCCCAGGTATCAAACTATATTTTTTGGTTTATGTTATGAATGTAATAATTTTGGACATAAAGATGTGAATTGCAGAGATAACAACAGGAATAGTAACAACTTTGAGAGTTATACACAAAGGGATTATTTAAGGAGACCTAGTGACACACAAAGAATAAGTTACAACATGTTTGAATCTTCGAGCACTGAAGTGGAATGTTACAAATGTAACAATTTTGGACACATGGCCAAGGATTGCAGAATGACAATCCCTCCTAAACAACCTCAATAGAATAACAACAGTCACAGACAAGAACATCCGAAAATGACATGGATAAGAAAGAAAGATCAATATAACAATGAAGAATGCACAATCGCTCTACAAGATAAGCAAAAGAAACACGGTTGGTATGTTGAAAATGGATGTTCAAAAAACATGACAGGTGATAAAGACAGATTTCTTACATTACGAAAATAAAAAAATGGATCAGTCTCCTTCTGAAATGATAATTCATCCAAAATCATTGGAGAAGGCACAGTCGAAATTGGGAACAAGAATGAAAAGGCACAAAATGTTCTACTGGTAGAAGATATGAAACATAATCTTCTAAGTGTGAGTCAAATGTGTGACCAAGGTCATAAACTTACTTTTGATTAAGAAAAGTGTGAGATAAGAAAAGAAGGTTCAGGGAAATTGGTCGGTACAACTGCAATAACTTCAAAAAATATATATGTGTTAAGTGAAATTGGAAATGAAAATTTTTGTCTAGGAAAGGAAGATAAAAGTTGGCTATGGCATAGAAGAATGGGTCACATGCATTTTGATAACCTTGTCAAAGTCAACAAAAGAGAAGCAGTCAGAGAAATGCCCAGATCATGAAACCAACCAACACTTTATGCAAGCATTGTCAACAAGTAAAGCAAACAAAGACCAGGTTCAAATCAAAGGAATATTCAACAACAAGACCACTGGAAATTGTGCACACTGATCTAGTTGGAACAACTACAACAAAGGGCTTAAAAGGTGAAAAATACTTTATGTTATTAGTTGATGATTATACAAGAATGATTGCAGTTTCCTTTTTCAATAACAAGTCAGAAGATTTTGAAAACTTCAAGATCTACAAGGAAATGGTTGAAAACGAGATGGATTCAAGAATAAAATGTTTGAGATATGATAATGGAGGAGATTTCACTTCAAATGAATTTATGGACTACTATAGTAGTCATGGAATAAAAAGGCAATTCTCCATTGCTAGGACACCTCAACAGAATGGAGTTGTTGAAAGAAAGAACAAGACAATACAAGAAATGGCTCAAACAATGCTAATGGATTCCAAATTGACAGATATATTTTGGACACAGGCAGTGCATACAACAGTTCACATTCAAAACAGATTAATGCTCAGAAACAACACTGATAAAACTCCCTACGAGCTATGGAAAGGAAGACCAGCAAATGTGAAGCACTTCAGAGTTTTTGGAAGCAAATGCTACATCAAAAGAGAAGATGGCAGAATGAGAAAGTTTGACTGTCGTGTGGACAAAAGAATACTTGTTGGTTACTCAAGTACAAGGAAAGCATACAAGTGTTACAATCTAAGATTGAACAAAGTTGTGAAAAGCATCAACGTAACAATTGATGAAACAGGTAGACCAGAATCAAAGGAAGAAGAAAACAAATCAATGGAACAACTTTTTGAAGAAGAAGATGAAAAATAAGTAGAAGAGGAAGACGAAGATGAAGAGAATCTAACAGAAGCAGAAGAACAATTTCAGAAAGTATCTCCAAAGACACCTAGCAAACGAGTACAAAAGAATCATCCTTAAGATCAGATTATTGGAAACAAATATGCAGGAGTTGAGACTAGAAGAAAAATCTGTTCACTAGAACAAACACACCTAAAACTCTTATCTACAATTGAACCAAATTGTTTTGAAGAGGCCAACAAGGATGAATTTTGGAATAAGGCCATGGATGAAGAATTGGATCAAATAGAGAAAAATGACACTTGGGAATTGGTTCCAAGACCAAAGAATAAGAATGTGATCGACACAAAATGGGTTTTCAAGAATAAATTTAATGAAGATGGACATGTTACAAGGAACAAAGCTAGATTGGTATGTAAAGGATATGCACATATTGAAGGAATCGACTTTGAAGAGACATTTTCCCCAGTTGCCGGAATGGAAGCAATCTATTTACTTTTAGCTTATGCATGCTCCAAATTTTTTAAAGTATATCAGATGGACGTAAAATCAGCTTTTCTGAATGGGGAACTTGAAGAAGAAGTCTACATTGAACAACCAGAAGGATTCCAGTTGTTAGAGAACACAGACTATGTATGCAAATTAAAGAAGGCCTTGAATGGTCTAAAGCAGGCTCCTAGAGCATGGTACTCCAAACTGGATACATATCTGCAACAGGGAGGGTTCAGAAAAGGAAGTGCAGACATCAACCTCTACATCAAGGTAAGTCAAGGTAATATTTTATTAATTGAAGTTTATGTTGATGATATTAAATTTGCAAAAGACACGCAGAATGAATTTGAAATGTCGTTACTTGGAGAACTATCCTTTTTTCTGGGACTTCAAATACGTCAAAGCAACCAAGGAATTTTTATTTCTCAAACCAAGTATATTAGAGAAATGCTAAAGAGGTTCGGAATGGAAGATTGTAAACCAGTTATCACTCCCATGCAAACCAGTTGTAAGTTGAGCAAAGATGATGATTCGAAGTCTACAGATCAGAGGCAATACAGATCAATGATTGGCAACCTACTATATGTGACAACATCTAGACCAGATGTAATGCAAGCAGTTGGACAGGTGGCATGATTTCAAGAAACACTAAAGGAATCACATGTATTAGTAGTAAAGAGGATTTTCAGATATCTCAAAGGAACAAAAGAGTTTGGATTATGGTATCCAAAAGGAAAAGATCTATCACTTATTACCTACACAGATGCAGATTGGGCAAGTTGTATTGATGACCGATGAAGCACAATGGAGCAACCTTCTAATTAGGTGAGTGTTTGGTATCATGGCTAAGTAAGAAACAATCATCAATATATCTATCTATAGTCGAGGCAGAGTATATTGCAGCAACAACATGTTGTACATAGGTTCTTTGGATGAAACAAACTTTGACAGATATACAGGTTGAGTATGATGAGCCCATTCCAATATATTGTGATAATACAAGTGCCAATAGTATCTCAAAAAACTCGGTGATGCACTCCAAGACGAAGCACATTCCAATCAAGTATCACTTTCTATGGGAACAAGTTGCAAAAAAGAACATCAGAGTTGAGTATGTGGGCACAAAAGAACAAGTGGCAGACATCTTTACAAAATGAATGCTTTTTGAATGCTTATCTTATATGTACATGAGGAAGCACCATAAGAGGACAGTTCAGTCAGGGGGAGCAGCTCCGGATGGAAATATACCTTTGCCATTGATGATAAAGGGGGGGAGATGTATTAGATGCAGAGGACATAGGCATGGTTCCAGGGGGAGTAGATTTATCAGATACAGAGACAGAGGAAAATTTATTAGATATAGAGGACAGAGGCATAGTTCCAGGGGAAGCATGAGTGATATGATTTCAGTATTGCATCAGAGTTTTGCCATCAATTCCAAAGGGGGATATTGTTGATTAAGGTTGGTTGTCATTGATGTCAACCCTTGAAGAAAGTCCCGCAACACAAAGGTTTGGGTAATGGACACAATATTGTTTGATGTAAATATGAATCATTATTGTCTTGTCATGGTTGATAAGAAGTAAATATGGATGAACTCCAAAGTGGTCCCCTTATGGTGAAAGCCCTCACGGGAAGACGCTTTGTGGAGTAAGAGAACCCATGCTTAATTGTGGAATAATGAGATGAAGGACAATGGATTTTTTAGGTAAAATATCCTAGTTGGATAGTTCTTATCATTCCATTTCCATTGGTATGTGGAATGTCACATAACTTCTCACGGTTTGAGATTTATGGCCTTACGAAGTTGGAGGACCCTCATATGTCATCTAGAAGCCCCAAAAGGTCAAATTAGTCAAAGTGGTTTAAGAGATTTTAAAAGGTAAATAATAAAGTGAAGTAATGAGTGTATTATAATTCACAGTGAATACAAAATAAATTGTTTCAATAATAAATTTAATGGATAAATTAGAAGTGAGTTAACCCTAAAATAAGGAAAATGGGGCCAAGTGACCTAGAAGATGTTTTTAAGAAAGTTACTTGGAGAGTATAAATAAGAGGCAAGGCTCTCTCATTTTAATCACACTTGAGCATATTGAATATCTATAGGTGTCTGAGGTAACCAAGGATATCTAAGCCAAAATTCTGAGGGAAGGTGAAGAAAAGAAGGCCAAAATGCAAGGAATAATAAATTCTTTTGATGGTGCTTTATAAGGTATGTTATTTACAGGTCATCTCACCATTTTCACTATAACTTTTTTTCTATAATTATTCAGACCGTGAAATTTCTATTCCATTGAGAAAACATATCCAAGTATCTTTGGTAAAAAAATTATCTTATGGGTCATTTTATTTTTTGAGTTACACTCCGTGGAAAATAGGGTTTGTGGCTAGTCCTGAAACTAGTCAAAACATGTGTTTCAGGTAAAAACGTCATAACTTCTTCATAAAAGATCCAAATACAATGAAACCAAATGTTTTGGTTAGGTTACGGTCTGTAGTATTCTTTGTAACAATTTTAGATAAATTCAACAAATATTCTAGGTGGGGCACGCTCTACAAGGTCTCTCTCTAGAATAAGCCAAAATTCAACAAGGTATGCCATTTTTGCTATAACTCCTTTTCCGAGAGGTTCCAAGTAGTGACACCTAGAATGATTACACAAAAAACACTGAAGAACATTGTGTATCAGTTTCATATGTTTATACATTACATGTACAAAGTTATGATTACTTCAAGTTAGGGTTGTTGACTAATCCAAAACTAGGCATATGAGACTAAAGAAAAGTTTGATGAAAATGCTAGTCTCTTGTTGTTGAAGTTAAGGAAGGTTTGCAAGAATGTGATCATATACACCAAGTCTATTACAGAGCTACAAATCAGATTTGGATGATGAAATTGATGAGGGCTTTTGGTTGAGGTACATGTTGAGTACATGGTTGAGACAAGTAGTTGATGAGTTGGCACATAAATGAGGTGTACAATTGATGATGCTGGTACATATTGACGAGTCATAGTTGATGCATAGTTTACACATGATTGGTACATACTTGGTACATGGTTGGATGCACTTGTTTATGGTACAAGTTGATTACAGGTTATTTGGTACAGGTTGGTGCATGGTTGATGCACTTGTTTATGGTACAAGTTGATTACAGGTTATTTGGTACAGGTTGGTGCATGGTTGATGCACTTGTTTATGGTATAGGTTGAGGTATAGGTTGATGCATGGTTGATGCATGGTTCAGATTTATTGGTTTACAACAGTATATCTTACAATGACAAGTTGACAGTGGTTCCATCATTCTACTTCTATTTCAGGGTGGTAGGACGGGGCAAGGACAAGTGGTTGTAGCCACCTTCCGATTGTAGCTGAAGAACATAGGGGGTGGTAATATCATTCTAGTTGTAGCCAGAGAATTGGGGAGTTGGAGCTTCCCTCAGGTTGTAGCCTAAGAAACTAGGAGGTTGGAGCCTCCTTCCAGTTGCAGCTAGAAAACAAAGGAAGTTGGTGCTTCCAATGAATGTAATTCTTCAAGACATATAAGAAAAAACATTCTGTGGTTTTCTCCTGATTTGGGTTTCCACATAAAACACTGGTGTACTGTGTATGTGTATGTTTGTTTATTTGTTCATTGCTTATTTACTTTGCAGTTATTGGATGATAATGCTTCATTGATATAACACTTGTATTATATGGTTAAAAAGGATTAAATTGCTCTATTACTGATTCACCCCCCCTCTCAATAATCCAACACATTAGAAGTCATTGTTTAATTACATAGTGTACTATTCAAGAGTGTGGATAATATCAACGATGTAGCTGATATAGAATCACAGGAATGAAGTCATATTCATAAGAAATGTTTTGTTTTCATTTTTATAATTATAATTTAATTATTTCCATCCACTTAAATATGGATAACATATTTAATTTTGAAGTTTAATTCGATGATTTAAACACTTCAAATAATCTTAAAGTGTGATCCAAAATGTGAGAATAACCAAATCTTGGTTCAATGTTATGATTGTGAGTGGTTATTTTTCTTGTTTGATTTGCAAGTTAATTCAAATTAAAAATGAACACAGTCCACTTCAATATGATATGTTTGAGTCCATTATTCCAGAGGCATGTCATCACATTTCAAAGTTGTAATAAGTTCCAGTAGCAATACACCAAATCTATACAAGTCACTATTTTCTGAATTTCTACTTGTTTTCACGTATTTTATATCCATGTAACCATAAATTCTGTTAACCACAATGATTGAAAATTGATTGTTTTTTGGGCCTAACTTTGATAGTGAAAAACTAGTTATCATCCACCAAAAAAATATTTGCAGACTTAACATCATGGTGTAAAATAGGAAGCTTCACTTCTTCTTGAAGGTATTGCAAAGCCACAATGACCTACTATGCTTGTCCATACTAGATACCCAAGAGAGTAGACTTCTGAGACCCTTGTTTTTGTGCATTTGATCATGCAACAAATATTTAAAAAAAAAATTGAATTATACCTAATAAAGCATTATCCCATGGTTAGTTGGGAAAATACGTGTTAATTAAAAGTTAGTTCAAATATTTAGAAAAAACTTAAACAAAATTTATTAATGTCCCATGGTTAGTTAGGAAAATCCATGTTAATTAAAATTTACTTCAAAGATTTAGAAAAAATTGAAACAAAATCTAAAATATATTGGATTTCAAAGCTTTCATCATATAAAACCAAATTAATTATTTATTTTAATAGATAATCGTGACAAGATCTAGATTAATATAGGAAAAATAAAAGTAACTATAGAAAACATACGAACCCCAAGATTTGTGTTCAACGATTTTAATTTTCTAAATTTCACCTCATCATTAATTACATTCTGAAAAATTCCATTCTACATAAATATTTCAAACTAAACAATGGATCTCAATTATAAAGTAATCATCTACTAAAAAAGAATTATTAAAAATAATTGAATTATGTCACAATGCTCACAACATTTAATAATTAAAATATCAAATTTTATCTGTAATGCTCCATAGCTTTACATAGAATCATAGGACATGTTACATGATTTTGAGCGCATGGTTGTTTCATCTCTACATTCATCACTTTGACATCTTGCAAGGTTAATCCCTACGATGGATACTTGGAGCATGAATCTGTTCCTGTAACTCAAAGAAGGTTTACTAACCCAATATCCGATCATATAGGAGGCAACCATTGAAATTAACCAACCATAATTTCCTTCTAGCGATCCCTATCAATGTCCTTCTAGTTGTCTCTGTCAAACATCAATGCTACCCTGCAATTGTTTTCTATTCTTCTAGTGCAACTCTGCAACAAACATGGGTTGATCCATAGGAACATTTAGTCCTCATGCTCATGGTGTTTGTCCTCCTCCATCTGATCCAAGATTTTCTTCTCCTCGTTTTTCTCATCATCCAGAAGTGCATAAGAGGTGCTATTGAGATTTGCGGCCGCAAGGTTTGAATGCATTACATAGTGGTAAACTCTTCATTTATATTTAGTTGTTTTCTTTTGTATGTAATAAACATCTTATTGTTATTTTTACTGCTAGATATGAAATGCATACTATGTGTAATAAACAACTCATCAATGTTTATTTTATTTCTATTAATAATTTGATAACCTCATTTGAAATTCATATGAGTTGGCATACCATATATTTCACAACTCTGGTAGGGAATCAAGAATCTAGACCATGTGAGGACATCTCATTTAGAAACATTATCGATGGTGAGTACTACTACCCGCAGACCACCTATATTAACTAATGTTCAATGAATATGGTTTCATAGTTCTATTTCATGAGACAATTCTAATTATCACAAGTATTACAATGAAGTCTTACAATAGTAATTTTTTAGGTTTTTTTGTCAATTTACTTAAATTGAAAAAATAAGCTTCCAAATTTAAATATATTTGGGCCTCCAAAATGTGTGAAATCTCCTCTAAGGAATGTGCAAAGTTTCCATGAAAGAACACTATAAATATAGACAATGGCTACCTTTTTTGTTAAATAATTTTAATTCATCTTGTAGATGGTCTCTTCTCATGCTTATTCCATACATTGTACATGGAAATCTCTGCTAAAATGGCCAAGATGTCCCATTTTATTGGATGATTATTGTCATAGTGAAAAATTCAGTGTAGAGAATATGAGGTGTTGGAACGCTGGGGTCTAGTGGAAGTCCACTATGATCATATTAACTTATTTATGAGAGCCTAATGGTTAGAGAATGATTCATTCTTGTACTTTTGGAAGAAAGGCAGACAGTTCATCATAGCAAACACTCATACCAACCTAACTTAGAAGAGGAAGGGTCTTATTTCAGAATGTATGGATTTTCTTCCACAAATTTTAAAATGTATGGATTGATGTACATCTCCACAAATTCACTACTACACCTCAGTCTCTATAGTGAGTTGTGGACATATTGTTTGAATTCATTTTAGTGTCTTGTCAAATAATAAACCATGGGATATCAAAATCATACTAGTCAAAAATGTCACTCGCACATCCAAGTATGCATTTGTAACAACTTGAATTTGTTTGGAAAAACAAACTTACAATAAAACAACAAAGTACTGATCATCCCTTTTACACCTTACCATACTTATAGTTGGCAGGATCTTACCTTTAGATTTGAAAGGATCTTACCTTATTGATAGCGTCCCTATTTTCCCAAAGGTTCTCTCTCTTGCTCTCTATATCAGTTCAAAGATTATGATCTATAGAGGAACAAATTTTTGGAATACAAATATTTCAAATTTGTCTCCATGTTGCCCCCTTAAAGTTATGAACAACTCCACTCCTATAACCTGTCATTCATAGTGAAGAAACAACTTCATTCGTAGGTGGAGGATCAACCAATGTATGAGTAGGAAGAGTACTAAGATTTCTTACCTCAGTTTTAAATCAGATTTCAATAGATTCGACATCATTTTCCCTTAGAAAAACAAAAATGTGGCTAATCCCGTAATATTTTATCGATGAAAACTGCACCAAGTGAACAACAATTATCTTCATTATCGTCAAATCTTGTATATATCATATATGAATTACACTAGTGTCTGAAATACTTTAATAAATTTTCTGAGGAAACCAATCGATATATAATGCCATAAATAAATCATTTGATTTCATTAAAGCATTCCAAAAAATAAATGGTTCTACAACTAAGGTGAATCATGGAGGGGAGTTATGGCACACTTGACTTCCAAATAATTTTTAAGTACATCAAGACCTTTCTCTCTACCTATCCCACTCATTTTGTACCATCCAAATGAAGCATCATAATCAAATGCAAAGTAGCAGTTGATCCAAATCACTCTTGCATAAATAGATCTCGAGAGTCTCTTGGATACATCAATATTCTTAGTCAAAATTATAACAACTAAACCATATATTGTTTTATTTCCCATTTCTATGGATTTTTCAATCTTGCAAACATCATTGTAAAAGTTGTAAAAATCAATTAACTGTGATAAGAGTCATAACGAACGATAGTATAATATATATCATTAATATTTTTTATTTAAATTACAAAATTTATATATAGCAATGTAAAGTCAATATCACATGAACAGAAATATTACCTAAACTTGTCTTTTTTGTGACATCCTACATCGTTATCTTCTGCTTCTTATAGGAGAATGATAAAAACTTTTCCTTCCATGGAGAACCTAGAATTATATCACTATCATCAAGAAATAAGGATCTAACAATGAATTGTGATACAAGGGTATAGGCTCCAATGTTTATTTGTAGATTGCTTATGTCATATTATTTTTCGTCCCACGAGTCTATCTTTTCAATTATATTTGAATAAGGAATCAATAATTGGTTAGCATATTCGACACTAACATAATTACTATTCTCAGTAGAAGCAATAGAAATAGTAATATCTTTCCCTGCAAGAGTCTCTTTGATTCTAAGTAGCACCGCAACACTTTTCTTTGAAGTTTTAGGAAATATTCCTTTTTTTCATATTACTCGAATCCATTTTGTTTTTCATTGATTTTTTTTTGCGATAATTAATTCCCTTGATTATGAAGCTTATATACCCCTCTCCTTCTTATTTTTCAAGAATTAAATAATACCGTTATAAAAAATTCTTTAATGGCTTCCTTCAAAAAAAAAATTCCTTTCTTCGAAATTGGCCCTATAATAAAATATGTGTGTGTGTTTGTGTCTATGTATTTTTCCTTTTAATGGTCCCTTGATTTTTGGTAACTTTAAGTGGCCTCTTTTGATTATTAAATTGAAAAACTTATTGTTATTTTTGTCTTTCTTAAATATGAGACTTAATATATTCACTCCCTTCAAAAATCATGAAACATTGATACTTTATATCTCTTAATATGCCAACTCTTACAAATTATTAACGAAATATAAAACACTTTATAACTAACTCAGATTCCAAGGGTTGTGATTATTTTTGTAATGAAATCATCACTTTATTTGGAAGCACCCCTTGACTTTCTTAACTAGATATGGCGATGACCCTCTATGCGATGAGAAATTCCAATGGAATCTTCCCACAGTGATGTGAATTTATGACAGTTTGGCAATGATTTATCTGTAGATTTATGAATGAGATGTTGTAAAAAACTTAGTTGTGATGTGGAAAATTTGGTAGGCTCTGACTTCTATTTCCCGTTCACGATAATATATATAGGTGGAGTTTTTGGATAGCTCAATTTCCCAAGCCCATGTCGACCAGTATTCCATCGGTGGCTACCTATTTATGGTTGTTTTATCCATAGATTTTCTTCCCCTACAATATTGGTTTTTAATTTCTTGATCATTGTATTTGAAGTTGGTAGAGTAAATCCTTGTAGAATAAGTAACGAAAATCACAATAGGGTTGATCTAATTCTTATAATTCTTACTCTGAATAGTTTGACACATGATTTGATGCAATTTTGTTAGGTACCGTATCTATTATAATATCAAAACACAAAAATATTGCAGAGAATAACAATGGAACAACACAATAGATGAAACCACAACACCAAAATAATACCTTTATTGATAGGAAACAATGTTCACTTTCTTATTTGAGGGGGAAACCTCCAGCAGAGTAGCGCTCTATTAAAATAATTCTCAAGAAAAAACTTACCATGCCCTCGACTCTTATTTATACTAAATATATCTACCACAAGAACAATCTAGAGGAAGATCTTCTAGAAGTGGAAGCTTATATTATGTCTTCTTATATTTGACTTATTCTTCCTTATTACTAGGCCTTATTGATATTGGCCTTTATTACATGGAAACTATATATTTATTCTACCTACATGAGGGGTTAGGGAGGTTAGGTCCCTAACATGCCTAAAAATAGTCTTGTCCTCAAGGCTTGAGATGAGGAAATTTATGTAGAATGGTAGATGGCTCCCAGGTGGCATTTGTTGGAGTTGTACCTTTCCACTGTACTAACACTTCCTTGATGGTATGATGATAGAGACGATGCTCACGTTGGTCCAAGACTACTTGTGGCTGCAACTAGATGGAACATTCTTCATCCAACTTAGGGAGACTGGTTTGAGTTTGGCACTTAGTTTCAATCACATTATTTAAGCATGAGACATGAAAAACAATATGGATCTTAGAATTACTTGGAAAATCTAACTCATAGGTGACCGGTCCCACGTGCTTGAGAACTATATAAGTACCATAAAATTTAGGCCCAAGTTTATGACAATGTTCATCCTTGAGTGAAGTCTTCTTATAAGGTTGCAATCGAAGAAACACGTGGTCCCCTTCATCAAATTGACGTTCATAACAATCTTGATCTTCTTGTTGCTTCATGTGATTTTGATCCATTACCAAATTCTCTTTGAGGGAACAAAGAATATCCTCTCGAACTGTAAGAGTTTGGTCATCCGCTTGAACCTTTGCGACACTTGGTATGTATGAGATAACTGAAGGTGGATTTTGTCCACATACTTCTTCAAAAGGAGTCATGCGAGTAGATGTATGGTAAGAGGTGTTGTACCACCATTTAGCTAGCGGTAACTATTGAGCCCACCGATTTTTTCTCTCAGATGCAAAACACCTCAAATATGTTTCCAAAAACTTGTTTAAAACTTCAGTTTGGCTATCAGTATGAGGATGATAGGTTGTGCTAAGATGTAATTGGGTTCCCTGTAGCTATACAATTCTTTCCAAAAATTGCTAGTGAAAGTGGGATCTCGGTCATAAACAATAGAATAATGCATGCCATGAAGCTTGAAGATATGATCCATGAAAAGTTGAGCCATGGTGGAGTCATTAAATGGGGATTGAAGAGCATAGAGAAGAGCATACTTGGAAAGACGATCAACTACCACCATGATGACTGACTTATTTCTCGATTTAGGTAAGCCAACAATGAAATCCATAGAGATATCCCTCCAAATAGCGAGTGGAATTGAGAGCGATTGTAGTGTGCCAGGGGATTTGAATTTTTATCCCTTGTTGCATCGAAAGACATCACATTCTGCCACAAAAGTGTGGAATTCCCATTTCATACCATCCCAGAAAAAGGAACGTTTGACCCTATCATAGGTTTTGGTAAACCCTGAGTGCCCAATTGTGGGTGTAGCATGAATCTGAGAAAGCACCGTGGATTTAAGCTATGATTGTTTAATTAAATACAAACGACCTTTGTAGTGAAGCTCTTCATTATTCCAAGAGTACCCTAGGGAAACTGGAGAATTGGATTGCAATTGTTGGATTCGATGAGAAATTTTGGGATCTTGCAGTCATTCCTAGAGAACAAGTTAGAGCCAATCTAGTACAATGAAGGAGAGGGAAAAGAGGGACCCTTCATATTCATATTTTATTGAAAGAGTGTCAGCAACCACATTGTCTTTTTCTTTCTTGTAAATGATCTCATAATCATATATAAATATCTTAGTCACCCATTTTTGTTGCTCCAGGGATGAAAGATGTTGCTCTAGAAAATATTTGAGGCTCTGATGATCTGTCGTAATTTGGGAGCGTTTCCCCAATAGATAAGGGTGTTAGAGATCCACTGCATGCAAAATATCCAACATTTCCTTTTCATATATTGATTGGACCAAATTTTTCTCGAACAATTGTTGGATGGTAAAGGACAAAGACTGACCATCTTGCATAAGGAATTCTCCAATTCCTCTCCTTGAAGAATCACATTCTAGGACAAGGGTCTTTGTGAAGTCGGGAAGGTCCAGAATAGGAGTGGTGCACATAGCCTCCTTCAAGGCTTGGAAGGAATGATAAAATGTTGGATTCCAAGTGAAATAATTATTTTTAAGGAGAGCAATGAGAGGCGTCGTAATTTTTCCATAATTCTTAACAAACTTGTGATAATAGCATGTTAAACCTAGAAAATCATGCAAGATTTTGAGAGTCTTGGGACAAGGGAAATCCTGCATAGCTTCAATCTTCTTAGGATCCACCCTGAAACCATCCTTGCCAATAATATGACCCAAGTACTCCACTTCTGAGGCTCCAAAAGCACATTTAGATTGTTTGAGGAAAAGTTGGTACTGAGAGAGTAGATGGAGAAATCGATCCACATGAGAAATATGGGTTGTCCATGTTTTAATATAGATGATAATATCATCAAAGAAAAATAAGAAAAAATGACAGAGAAAAGGACAAGAGACATGAATCAAGAGGCTTTGGAAAGTGGAGGGAGCATTACACAAGAAAAAGGGCATGACCAAGAAATCATAGTGGCCCTCATGAGTTTCAAATGTAGTATTAGGAATTTATGCCTTTTTCATACGTATCTGGTGGTATCCAAAGTGAAGAACAGGTTTATTAAAGTATTGGGCACCACTTAATTCATCCAAGAGATCATCAATGACAGGAATGAGAAATTTGTCTTTGAGGATGAATTTTTTGACGGTGTGAAAGTTAGGACACATGCTCTAAGAGCCTTATTTCTTAAGTACCATGACCACAAGAGAAGAACAGGGGCTAGCACTAGGATAGATAACACCCATGATAAGCAATTCTTGAACAATTTTCTCAATTTCATTTTTCTAGGGAAAGGGATGACGATAGGGACGAACATTGGAAAGAATGTTGTCGGGGATGAGGGGAATGGAATGATCATGAACACCAAGGGAAGGGGGAATTTCCCAGGGAGTGGAAAAAATAGCTTAATGTTTGGAGAGGATGGATTGGAGGTCAAGATGCCTAAAGGGTGTCTTAGTGGCTTGAATGGAATGGAGTTGTGAAATAATTCCAGAATGAAATTTTTTTAGGAGATTTTCCATGTGATGGGAACTGATGATCTCAGGGGAACCTATTGTGATTCCTTGGAACTTATAGTGTTGTCCATCCTATTTGAATTGCATGGTTAATTCCTTAAAATCCATGAGAATGGGGCCAAGAGTCCTTAACCATTTGACACCCAGCACGATGTCACAAGCACCCATGTCAATAGAAAAAATATGAGATTTCATGTTGTACTACCCAATTTGGAGATGCAAATTTTCACAACGCCCCCCACATTTCATGGACCCTCCATTGGAAATCATGATTTGAAAGTTGTTTACTACATGGATATAACATTTATTTTCTTGGGAAATGTGGTGATGAATAAAATTATGGGTGCTTCCACTTTCAATGAGGATGATGACCTTTCGATGATTAATGTGACCAATTATCTTGATGGTTTGGGGAGCAGAGAAGCTAGTGAGAGCATTCAGGGAAATGACCGGTTAAAATTTTGGGGTGTTCAAGGGTGGAGTAATGTTAGAAGGTTCAGGTGACTCGGCCACAGGGGGAGCCTCGACCTCTTCCTCAGAAACATCCTTAGAGATAGCCATAAAAATATTTTGTTCCTTACACTTTTGCCCAGGAAAATATTTTTCATCACATATATAACAAATTCCCTTGAGTTGGTGTTCAACCATTTCTACCTGGGTCAATTTTTGGATCTATAGTGGAGTGGAAGGAGGGGCCAGAGTGGCTTGTTAGGGTGAGGAATAAAGAAGGGTTTTTTGGGTTGAGAAAAGACAAGATGTTGTGTGTTCTTATCTATTTTAGTATCTTCCAACCAAATCTAGGGGTGAGACTTGAGGACGTGGGAGCATATCTCATCCTTGAGGCCACTGATAAATAATTCTCAGAAAAAAAACATCAGACATGCCCTTCGTGCGAAAATAAAATCACTCAAAAGAAGCTATAAAGTATTCCACTATACCATATTGTTTCAACTTTTTCAAACAGTCTAAATGGTGGGTGTTAGTGTCAAAGAATTCATAAAGCTCTGCAACAAATTGTGTCCAAGCCACATACCCTTGGAGGGAATTTTTTTCTCCACTGTCACCATTGCCAACATTCTTGATCTAGATGGAGAACACCATAGCGAAATTTTTCCAACTCATTCGTAATGTCGTACAAAGAGAAATAATGTTCCATTTGAGTTACCCAACCAGTGGGATCCGAGCCATCAAATTTGTTCACATCCAATCGAGGAAGGCGTAGGTCACGCTGAAAGTGATGGGACTGAAAAGTCTAGGAATTGGAGGAAGTCTCACCTTCGGGGTGAAAATGTTGGTTAGGTGAGGTAAGGTCTCCAATAATATTCTGCTTGGTGCAGATCTGGGCAGTGAAGGATTCAATTTGGGTAGAGAGGTCTTGTTTCAAGGTTTCCATTTTTTCATCTATGGTGGAATGCATTTTGTTATTGATGGTGGTAATATTGGCACTGAGTTTCCGCACTTCCTTCTGGGCCTCTGAGAAATCAGATGACAAGGTATTGAGGTGGGCTTCAAGGTCTTGTCTATGGGTATAGGCCATGCTGAAGGGGGGAACCAGAAAGGGGTGGTTGGGACCACACAGAAAATGGGTTATGGGTGAAGGGTACCACGATGATCAGGGTGAAGAGAGGAATCCAATGGAGTAAGTCCCAAATAAGGGGGCCAGAAGGGGATCATGACCATAGGGAAAAAATGAAAAATTATAGGTATTACTGCAATCGAAATGAAAAGAGGAGTCTAATGGGATAGGTCTCAAATAAGGGTGCAGGCAAGCCTCAGACTTTTTTTTTTAACTCATGTGGAGTTATACTCCAAACTAAATAATATTGCAGGGGTGAAATGCCCAAATTCTTAATAGGAAGAAATATGTAGTAATTTCGCAACCCGAATGCAAATAGAAAGGTTGCACGACAATATATCTTGTCTATTCCTGTTCTTTTTTTTTTCATCCCAAGGGTTAGGGTTTGTAGGGTGCCTATAGACAAGGGTTTTCTCTTTGCTATAGCTCTTTGATATACGTGCGGGGTCAAATAGTAGTACTCATACCAATATCTCAGGGTACCAACTAAGGAGGCTAGACTATACCCTTAGATGTACTACCCTATTACCCATGTACTAGAGAGTATCTTCTCGAGTGTTGTTCTCGGTGGCACTATAGCAGTCAAGCAGTCCATCGATTTATCTATGGAGGGATTTAGGATATCTAGGACAATCTGTATACATTTGTTGTCTGATGCGCTACCTATTGGTTGTGGAGCCTGATAATATTCTTGTTTCATAGGCCTTTGTTTTTGGGTGTGTTTATATCCCATGAAGATTGTACACCCCTCCATGTAGGGGGGATTTCCTCCCCTGCAGGGTTCGGGGGCAAGTGGGCTCCTGGTGGGGGTTCAGGGGCGAAGCCCTCGAAGAAAATTTGCCTTGTAAATGTATATTGTAATTTCATAGTAAATATAGACTGTTCATTATAAGGTCTCAAATATGACGGTAGAAGTTATGTTAAGGTTTTTTTCCCTATAAGGAAACCCTCTTTTATGAGGGAAATGGATTGTGGTTATGCATTATCGCAAATATTGTATTCTGACAAAGGAGACTACAAGAGAAAGAAGAGGAAGTTACAACGAGTGTGTTGTAGGTTGTATCCCTTTATTTGTTGGATAATAAAAGGAAGGACCTGGAAATTTCTATGGTGGACGTAGCCCACCACTGGGTGAACCACATGTATTTGTGTCTATATTTTATTGTGTATCTTCTGTGTTTTATTCCCACATTTGTTTTTATTTTATTTCTCCATGATCTAATTTTTCTAACAACTGGTATCAAAGTGAAAGGTAACTCGCGGGAAAAGTGGGTTCATGGTTCGAGTGGGAGCAATGGCGAAAGATGGAAAATTTAGGGTCGAGAAATTTAACGGCCAAAACTACCAGTTATGGAATATGAAAATGGAAGATTATTTATATCATAAGGATCTATTCCTACAATTGGGTGGAATAACAAAGAAGTTCATGGCCATGAAGGATGAAGAATGGGATTTTCTTGACAAAAATGCACTAGGAATGATACAGATGAGTTTGAAAGTGTTGGTGGCTTTCAATATTTCAAAAGAAAAGACAACGAAGGAGTTGATGGATGCATTGTCTAAACTATATGAAAAACCATCAATGTCCAATAAGGTATTTCTAATGAAGAGATTATTTAATATGAAGATGTCATAAGGTGGGTTTGTTGCATATCATTTAAATGAATTTAATACGGTTACTAATAAACTAATTTCTGTAAAATTGGACTTTGATGATGAGGTCAGGGCTCTTCTTATCTTGTGCTCATTGCCATAAAGCTAGAACAACTTGGTCATGGATGTAAGTAACTTTGTCTCTGGTTCAAACACTTTAAAATTTGATGTTGTTGTTGGTGTTATCCTTAGCGAGGAAATGTGATGGAAAAGCACATGTGAGACATCACGTAATGCGTTAAACATGGATAATAGGGGAAGAAAAAAGGATAGAGGAAAGGGATCGAGGAACCACAGGAATTTTAGGAAGGGAAGATCCAAATCTAGATTGGGAAAGATAGAGTGTTGGAATTGTGGGAAGAAAGGACATTTGAAGAAAGACTGCAGAGCTCCAAAGAAACAAAGAGAAGGATAGCATGAGAAAAATAAGGAAGCAAATGTAACAAGTGATGTGTTACAATATGCTTTGATTCTTTCTGTAGATAATATTTCTGAGTCTTGGGTAGTAGATTCAGGGGCTTCATTTCATGCCACTCCCCATAGGAAACATTTTCTAGATTATGATCAAGGTGATTTTGGACAGGTTCATTTGGGTGATGATGTTATTAGAAAGTAATGGATGTGCTCGTTTAACCATAAACAATATAGCAATATTGACACCCAACCATAGGCTGAAGCCACCCCCAAGCACCTTAACCTTGACAGAGAATGATTCCAGAAGCAAACCAATAGCTAACCAAGGCTAATGCATAAAGATAACCAAGACTGATCAGAAAGTCCAACCATAGCTAACAGAAAGTTTGAGCCTAAACTAGGAAACCAGATTGCGGCAGCTGTTGGCTACAACTACTCCCTAGACTTCCGCACTAGCCTAGTTCCTATAGTTTGCACTTCTTCCCAGCTGCAATTATGAGAAGTATATACAAAATGAGGTCTGACTACTTGTATTTATATTGTTTCCTAAGCTGTCTGGGCTGACTTCTCATTCTGGAAACTAAATATTTAATATTAATTATTTCCTGGAGCTGACTTGTCTTCTAGGGTTATATTCAATGCTTTAGGGTTACTTCTTGCTTCCCAAAATATTCTATTCTTATCGTGGTTACACGGGGAGGTAAATACCTCCCGCAGCTACCATAATATCAACACTCCCTCCTAGCTAGGGAGGTATTGAAGGTAATGGTATTGAGCATAGACATACCATTCAACTGGTAGCATCATCATAGTCGAATAGAATATCTCATGATTATATCATGAGCACCATCATCACTATCAATGTCATCCAACAACATCAACTGCATCAAATCTCAAAACCATACTCCATATGAGTAATCAGACATGATGTTGAATAAGTCACTCACTCCATGGAGTGATACAAGAACCATTCTTCTAATTCGAACATATGTCCTAGAATAATAATTGTTCCAACAGATGTTGGAAGCCACACCATGGGCTACAAGGACTATTCTTCTAATCCAGACACATGTCCTAGAAGAATAACTATCCTAGACCATTTTTCGCTTGGAGAATGTTAGTCCACTAACACACTGACTATTCATCTAGCTAATAGTCTTCACGGCAATAAGAACATTGCAATTTGATAGGACACAACTTTGTCTACCCATAGTAGTACACAACTACAATCCAGTGGTACACTACCACACCAAGTAGCACACAACTACTTAATCAGTGACACATACTCACAACCGGTGGAACGCATCCACCACAATAGCATACATATGCTTTCCAGAGACATACAGTCTCCAACGCAATTATATCATTTGATATCAACCTGCACAGAAAAATAATGTCATGATATAAACTGAATCATCTAGGCCATTATTCTACTCACATTTGTGAGATCTGGAAGAGCATCTGCCTTGAGAAGGTAAAACACCAGTCATGAGCTATCTGGACTATTATTCTCAAGCATAGAAGAATAAATGTTAAGCCCTAATATTGGCTCATTACCACTTAATTGGGGCATATTAGATTAGTAATGTTATTTTATTTATGTCGGCTTTAGGCCATTAGTTGTAATTTAGATTAGTAATGTTATTTTATTTATGTCAGCTTTAGGCCTTT
>ML791999.1:239291-272681 GCA_009831015.1 Picea engelmannii | reverse complement strand
TATATACCAAGGAGACATTTTCATTTTGAATCATCTTGTAATTGAACATTTAAGTGGGGTAAAAGGAGGTTTCCCCCTCGAAGAGGCTTATTATCTGAAATTATCTCTTTTTCAAGGCGTTGAGTACTTTTTCTGAGGTTTTTATATGCTATATTGATGTTTGGTTCTTAACAATAAATGTCCTGATTTATGAGCCTGGACCATTCACCTTTCTGGGCCATTCCTCCGGTACTAAACAAAGTGCAACCTGGAGATAATGAGTCTGCCCTAGGGAGTGCCTGTCCTTGATTGTTGAACTTGGACCATTCACCTATATGGGCCATTCCTCTACCACTAAACTAAGTGCAACCTGGATAGAATGAATCTGCCCTAGGGAATGACTATTCGAACCATTTTCTAAGGAAATGATTGTCCTGCACCAACCTCCAAATTTGACCATTCTTCAAAACTTCTCACAGCTGTGAGCTTCGAAAGAATGACTGTCTGGCGAGGCGGACTAGTCATCTTGACCAATGTTGAGAGTGACTGCCAAGAAGAGAGATTTTCCTAGACCATTCCCCCACACTGGCCACAAGGGGAATCATTGTCTATGGTACATCAACAATCCATCGAAACATTTTCATTACAAAAAATAATTGTTCGATCTGGACCATTTTCCGAACTGGAAAATTCCTATCCGTAAAAAATCTCAAACCACTTTCGAACTGGAAAGGAACTACTCATCTTGGACCATTTTTCGAATTGAAAAAATGACTGTCCATAAATCAATAACACATTAGTGCTCCCTCCCAACCTGGGAGTCATCTCTTCACTTTTCAATAAGGAATTCGTCTCCATGAGCTCTAGCTTTTTTCTTGAGTATGCAAACTCTTTCATCTTGGACAAAGACTTTACCAAAATATTTGCTTATCTTCTCATCTGTGGAGATATATTGGAGAACCACTTCTCTTTTCTGGACCTCATCATGGAGAATGTAATTCTTGATCTCAATGTACTTCGGTCTTTCTAGAACATTGGTTTTCCCTGAAGGCTTCATATAGCTCTGATTATTATAGTATATCATAGTTGGATTCAACGCTTTTGTTTCCTGCTAGCTCATAACATCGTGGCAAGGCTCAAACTGGAACATATCCAAGTGGTGCTTTTTTTGCCATCATGAGAGTTTTGTCATGGATTAGCAAACCATTATCCTAGACTACTGAGTAACCATTCTGATACAATATCTTTGTTATAGAAAGTTTTCACCATGCTTTTGTTGTGCATTGGAGGCTCTGCACCAAGTTGTTTGAATCCATACAAGATTTTCTTCCATCTGCATACAAGAGTCTCTTTCTAGTATACCTAAAAAACCTTGAGGTTTCTCTACATACACTTCTTGTTCAATTACTTTGTTGAGAAGAACATTCCTTACATTCATCTGATATAAACTGCAACCCATGGATATTGCATGAGATATAATGTCTCAGGTAGAGGTATGTCTAGAACAAGCTATCATCATAGTCCGCTCCCTCCATCTGGGAGAACCTTTAGTTCTGTATCTCACAATGATTTCATTCATAAGTCTTCCATACATTGTTCTTCATCACAACTTTCATTTCTTCTGCTTGATTGCTTCTAAAGGGTTCGGATCAAGTTGGTAGTCTTGTGATTTTTGATATAATGACTGTTTGTTCTGGATTTTCTTTCTCTCTTGGAATCACCATGTTCTTCCTCATGTTTTTGTTTATCTCTTGGGTCCATGGAGTTCTCTATATATTCCATGCCCTGAAGATTCCAACTTCTTCCTTTCATCATAGGATCATGGATGTGGATGGATAGCCAACGATACTTTAAGGCTTCTTTTCGAAGAAGACTTCTAAAGTCAAACTGAACACGTGTTGCTTTTCATGGCTGATACCATTGATGGGAACATGGATAGATACTTCATCATCTTCAATGGATCATATTATTTAGGATTAGCTCCCTCCTAATCCTTGCTTCATGCATGAATGCACTCTCTTCTTTTGGAATTATATAATCGGCTCCCTCCATCTAAGAGAGTCTATGCTTTGGTCTGCATACTTATTGCCTTATGCAAAGTGTCAAAATTCATTTTCCAATTTCCTCTTGATTGCTAACTTCTTTCTATTTTTACTTCTTTTAGGTTTCTTCAAGTTTGATTATGATTTCGTCTTATCTTGTAGTTGTTACTTATGTAATAGCTTCCACATGAATTGTTACCAGGGGTTGTTGATGCACTTCATCCTTTCATGTGTATTGGCTGACTTGTAGTCATTGTGATAACAATCCTTATCTTGTTGTTCTTCCATAGGTATAGTTTCTCTTTGAACATATTATCTTCTAAGAAATAGATATGCAAGATATGTACAGAAACTATGTAAACGTGGTATGTACAAGAATTATGAAGAATATTGTTACCTTGTCTTAGAAGAAGAAGTTTTTTTTGCCTCACTTAGCCTTCTTTGAGGGTTCCCTTTCTTCGGTAACTAATGTTTCATGTGTTTCCTTCATTTTCTTTAACTCGGTACAATGATTCTTATAGTGACCATATTTTCGACAATTGAAGCATTGTATTTTTGACATATCTTTTTCTTGATTTGGTTTCTTCCTGGAGCCAAACTTATTTTTATTCTTGAAATTCTTGAACCTTGTTGTGAAGACTTGATCATCGTATTTGTCTTGGGGTTTTTCTTTTGCACTAATCCTTGATTCTTCTTGTGCACAACAAGTACAAAGTTATTCAAATGAGAGATACTCCTTCCTTGTGTTCATGATTGTAGAAAATGCATCCCATGTCTTGGGAAGACCATTGAGTACTATATTTACGAGTTCCTTCTCTGAAATGATCTCTTCAATGGCTTGCAGTTGATCTATTAAATGAGAGATTCTCAAAAAGTATGATGTTATGTTGTCATCATCATTCATTTTCATGTCACGGAGCTCATTCTTCAGACTCATTACTTGTCCAATGTTTCTAACTGAGAATAGGTTTGATAGGGCATGATACATCTTCTTAGATGAGTCAAGATGGGAGATGTAGGATATCAAGTGGTATTTTATAGAGTCCACTATGATACTCATGGCATTGATGTCATTGTCTTTGAGCTTCTCCATAACTGCAATGTTCTGAGGTTCCTTCTCTTTTCCTTCTTCAAACCTTGTCTTCCATGCTCTGAAGTTAGAAGCCCCTTCTAACTTGTTTTTTGACTTCATACAGTAAGTCATAACTTCTTTGACTTGGTCAACCCTTGATTTTGACCAAAAACTCAAACTTGACATCTTAGCTTACTGAGAGTACCAGGAGATGTGACAGGCTAGGGCACACTAGGCTATCCAAAAATGAGGTCAATCTCTTCACTTAAGGTGCCTCAACAAGAGGGTTAGGGTTTTGTTGTTGCAGCAAAAACTGGTTGCAACTGCAACTATAACTAAGAAAATCCTCCCAATCTATCTTCCAATGGTTAGATTGTCCGAAGATAGTGTGGGCCCATAGCCTGTTAGAAAGTAATGGATGTGCTCATTTAACCATAGACAATATGGAAATATTGTCACCCAACCATAGGCCGAAGCCACCCTCGAGCACATTAACCTTGACAAAGAATGATTTCGGAAGCAAACCAATAGACAACCAAGGCTAATGCATAAAGATAACCAAGAATGATCATAAATTCCAACCAGAACCAATAGAAAGTCTGAGCCTAGACCATGAAACCAGATTGCGGCAGCTGTCGATTGCAATTGCTCCCCAGACTTGCGCACTAGCCTAGTTCCTGCAGTGCACACTTCTTCCCAGCTGCAATTTTGAGAAGTATATACAAAATGAGGTCTGGATACGTGTATTTATATTGTTTCCTGAGCTAACTGGGCCGACTTCTCATTCTGGAGACTAAATACTTTATATTAATTATTTCCTGAAGTCGACTTGTCTTCTAGGTTTATATTCAATTCTTTAGGGTTACTTCTTGCTTCCTGGAATATTCTATTCTTATCAGGGTTACACGTGGAGGTAAATACCTCCCGCAACTACCATAATATCAACAGATGCACCATGAAAAATTGTTGGAATGGGAAAGGTAAAAATAAAGCAAAGGAATGGAAACGAGTGGTTGTTGAAAGAGGTAAGACATGTACCAGATATAAGAAAAAATATAATTTCAATAGGGAAATTGGTAAGTAAAGGTTGTATATCCATATTTACAGATAAGGTGTGGAAGGTCACCAAAGGATCACTAGTGGTAAAAAAAGGAGAGAAGGTATGTACCTTGTATTTATGTAATAGTAATATTGAATCTTCTATCTCTTTAGCTTCTACATGAGTGGATACAACATTGTGGAATCATAGGCTTGGACACATGAGCGAGAAGGGGATACATATACTTCACAAAAGATATTTGTTTCCAGATCTTAAACAAATTGATTTGGATTTCTGTGAGCATTGTGTTTATGGAAAACATAAGAGAGTCATATTTCTCAGAGTCGGAAAAGAAAAGAAGAGTGAAAAGTTAGATATTGTGCATACATATGTATGGGGACTAACTCAGGTATCATCTCTTGGTGTCTCTCATTATTAAGTTACTTTTATTGATGATGAATCTAGAAAAACTTGGGTTTATTGCATTCGAAAAAAATCTGATGTTTTTGATACTTTTAAGAAATGGAAAGCTTTGGTTGAGAATGAGACAAAAAAAATGTAATGTTCCTGACTTGGATAGTCTAGGAAATGCTGATAATGTGTGTGTAGGCTCAAAGGTTTACAACATATAAATGATCATACAAATAATAAACGTGACAAAGGACTGCGAAGTTTGTATCATGATATCTTTGTGGATTACAAAATGGTCGAGTGCGGCTGAATAAACTGACAATACTCGACTAGATCAACAGACAAAGGATCTTAGCCAGAATACAAATAAGCAACTGCGGTTGAATAAAATAACAACACTCGGATAGATCAAAAGACAAAAGGATCTTAGACGGAATACAAATAAGCAACTAAAAGATAATACCTGGAATATGGGAGCACTGCGGAATCAATGAAGAATGATGGAAGACCTGGATGATCTTCCCGGTGACTAGGGTGTGTCTTTCAACACCAAAATCAACCAAATGGTGTCTTCCTCCTGGAATACACTAAACTATCTCTCCTGAGATGCGCTTCTTTTCCTCAATGATAAGTCATAATCTACATAATCCTGAATTAGGTCGCTGACCCTTCCTTTATAGCTTTCCAAAACCCTAAATCATGTTGAAACCTTAATTCATTGTTGACTTCCAAAACCCTAAATCACTGTTGAAACCCTAATTCACCGTTGACTTCTATTTTTAGCTCATAATGACTTAAAAGCGCTTTTAACCCTTTTTAGCTCAATGTCACTTTCTGAATATAACACCTGTGACTAGAGTGATCTCTAGTAACCCTGTTTACCCCTCTTTGGCCCTGGATATAGTCTAATGGGGCGGTTTAGACCATTAAGCCTCCTCTCTGGAGATCCTATTTAGAAAGGGACATTACAGTCCTCCCTTCCCGAAATTGCTTGTCCTCAAGCAATACCAGTCCAGGGTGTTGCAACACCTGCTCTCTCTCCCAAGTAGCGTCCTCTACTAGAAGCCCTCTCCATCCGATCAAACACTCTCTGATGACCCTGCTCCTCAGTTTCCGCTCCCAGAACTCCAAAACCTCCTCTGGAACTAACTCCAACTTTCCCTCCTCATCCAACAGGGGAAGTTCCTTTGATGTTCTAATGAATTGTCCCACTGCCTTTTTGAGGCAAGACACGTGGAACACGTTATGAATCTTTCTCCCCTATGGAAGCTCTAGCTCATAAGCAACCTCGCCTACTCAGCGCATGATCTTGTAAGGACCATAAAATCTAGGCTTGAGCTTCTCGTCCCCACTCTTCTTTAGAGATGACTGTATGTAGGGTTGGAGTCTCAAGAAAACCAAATCTCCAACCTCAAAGCTGCGCTCTATCATGTGCCTATCCACACTTATCTTCTGTCGATTTTGCGTTGTTTGCAGGTTCTCTTTCAACAACTTGAGAATATCTTGACTCTCTATGATCCAATCCTTGGCCTTGGGATATCTTCTCTCCTTGAAGACCAAGTCTACCAAAGTGGGAGCATCATATACGTACAATGCTCGGAAGGGTGTCATACCAATGGACATGTGGAAGGTGGTGTTGTAGCAATGTTCTCCTAAATGTAACCACTTTACCCACGTTCTCTGTTGTCCTCCTACATAGTTCCTCAAATACCCTTGAACCCACTTGTTGAACTTATCGATTTGCCCATCTATCTGAGGGTGATAGTTGGTGCTAGGTGTCAACTCTGTCCCCACCAACCGAAACAACTCTCTCCAAAATTTCCCTATGAACCAACTGTCCTTGTCACTGATGATGTTCTTCAGCAACCCATGAAGTCTGAACACCTCCCTGAAGAAAATATTGGCTACCTAAACTGCGATGTACTCTGTCGATATGGTGTAGAAGTGAGAAAAATTGGTCAATCTGTCGACCACTACATAGATACAGTCCTTACCCTAGACCTTGGGTAGACATGTGATGAAGTCCATAGATATACTCTCCCATTTCTTCTCTGGAATGGGGAGTGGCTGAAGTAGCCTTGTTGGAAGAGCATGCTCTAACTTGTTCTGTTGGCAAGTCACACACTCACTAACGTGTCTCATAATGTCTTGTTTGAGGCCCTTCCATGAGAACCTCTCTCTGATCTGTCTGTAGGTTTTGAAAAACCCCTGATGGCCTGCTAGAGGTGAATCATGAACTGCGGTGAGGATCTTCTTCTTAATCCCTGAATCTGGCACCAAGTAGACTCTATCCTTGTAAAATATGAAATCTTCAATGACCCTATACCGTTCATCCAGTATCTGCCCATCCATCACCTCACAAGCGAACTTGTTCTTGGAATATTCCACTAACAAGTGGGATTTCCAATCTACTAAAATCTCCATCAAAGAACATGTTGCAAGTCTCTTCGATAGTGCATTGACCACAATGTTCTTCTTCCCCTTGACATACTCTATGTCAAATTCGAATGCCTGTACCTTCGTCACCCATTTCTGTTGGCGCTCACTGAGGTCCTTCTGCTCAAGGAAATACTTCAAACTGTTGTGATCGGTCTTGACCACGAATTTGCTGCCCACCAAATATTGTCGGAACTTGGTCAAGGCATGCATGATTGCCAACATTTCCTTGTTATAAATGGAGTACAACCTCTTAGGTTGACTAAGCTTCTGGCTCTTAAATACAATGGGGTGTCCTCCCTGCATCAAAACTGCATTGATCCCTTCACCGGATGCGTCACACTCTAGTACAAATGGAAAGGTGAAGTCTGGTAGTGCCAACACTGGACAAGTTCCCATGATTTCCTTCATGTGATCAAAGGCTTCCTGTGATTTCTCGGTCCATATGAATGCCCCATGCTTGGAAAGATCTGTTAGTGGTGCTCCAAGCTGAGAAAAACCTCAGATGAACCGCCTGTAATAGATGCACAGCCCGAAGAATCTCCTCAATTCTATCACGTTCTTGGGTGTCGGCCAATCCAGAATGGCCCTGATCTTCTCTTGGTGCACTTGTACCCCCTGTGCACTGATGGTGTGAGCTAAGTAAATCATCTCTGTCATACTGAACTCACACTTGGACTCTTTGGCATATAATGATTGTGCCTCCATGATGCTCAATACCTCATCCATGTGCCTCATATGCTCTTGCCATGACTGGCTATAGATCAAGATGTCATCAAAGAAAACCACGACTGATTTCCTTAACTGATCCCTAAATATATGGTTCATGCAAGACTGGAATGTAGCGAGTGCATTGGTTAGCCCAAATGGCATAAGCAGGAACTCAAAGTGTCCAAAATGACATCGAAATGCTATCTTCTCTATGTCCTTCTCTCAGATGTTGATCTGATGATATCCAGGGCGTAGATCAATTTTTGAGAAGAAAACTGCCCCATGTAGTTCATCCATCAAATCATCAATGCGTGGGATAGGGTATCGGTTCTTGATGGTTTTCTTGTTCAAGGCTTGGTAATCAATGCACATCCTCATGGTGCCATCCTTCTTCAGAACTAAGATAACTTAAGAAGCAAATGGGTTGTTGCTCGGTTTGATGTGTCCCATCGCCAGAAATTTCTTGATTTCCTTCTATATCTCATCCTTGAACCTCCTAGGATGATGATAGGGGGGGTTGATCATAGGTTTGGCCCCATCCTCCAAATAAATGGTGTGCTCAAACCCCCTATCAGGTGGTCTCCCTGGTGGAATTGCCTCAAAGAAATACTGATGTCGTCCCAATAAATTCTTGATCTCTGTATGGTATTGTTGTCGACCTTCTGAATCCTTCTGAGTAGTGATCAAGCATTCTGCAGCATATGCTACCTCCCCATGTCTAAATATTCTCTCCATCCCCTTGGATGAAACTGTCCTGGGTGCTCCTGTCGACATACCTCTTAGAACAACCTTCTTACCATCCTGATCTCTGAATCCCATTTCCAAGGTTTGGTAGTAGGTAGTGATTTTTCCCAAGGTAATCATCCATTGAACTCCTAACACCATATCTGTGTCCGATAGGTCAACCACATAAAATGTGTCTCTCACTATGTAGTTGCCTAAATTCATCTCTAAGTTTGGAACTCTGTCTAGACACTCCACTGTGTGGCCATCTGCTACCACAACATCAAACCCCTCAAACTCCTCTATCTGAAGTGTCTGTCTCGATACTAGTGAAGTGTCGATGAAGTTGTGGGTGGCCCCACCATCTATCAGGGTGATTTCTCATTTCCCCTGAATAATCCCTTTGATATGGAAGGTATCATACCTGGGAACACTAGAAAGGGTCGCTATGACACCTCCCTTTGATGGTTTCCTCCTATTAGCTTGTTCTGGCAGTTGTGGGACTACTGGAGGATGGGCTCCTGCCGATGTCAGTGGTCTATGAGGAGGATGCTCGTATGTTGGTGTTGACTCCTACTCTAAACTAGTGGATCCATTGTCCCGCTCCTTCTCCTCACTGTCCATGCTATCTGTTGCTACCTTAATATAATGAATCTCTCCCTTGCCCATGCACCTGTGGCCTGGGACCCAAGGATCTCTAGAGCTAAAGCAAAGCTTCTTCCTCATAAGATCTTGCCTAATTCCATCATCCAACTTCTCCTTTCCCTTCCATTCTCTTTGGAATGGCTTCCTGTCTCGATCCCTCTGGGGCACAAATGGTTTGGATAAAGTTTTAGTCTTTGGCACTGAGTCTGCTAGATCTCGAGTGCAAAGGATGGCATCCTGCAAAGTGGGAGGCATGTATGCCTTCACCCATCCTCTCAAAGACTCTATAAGTCCTTCTGTGAATAACATGATCATCCTGGGCTCTGATATATTTATCACTACCATGACTACCCGCTGAAACTCTGTGATGAACGTCTCTGCTATGTCAATTTTTCTCAACTGGGCTAGATCCCTGAAGTGTATCTCGAGATCCTTCCTGTCAAACCTGTCCATGAGCCTATATGTAAACTCCCTATAGTAGGTGATGTGACTGTGACCCAATGTCACCAGTCCATGATACCACCACTCGTGTGCCTCACCCTACAAGTGTAAGGTCATGAAATTGATGGCCTCTGTCTCAGTCATCTGGTTGAGCTTGTAATACGTGTCTAGCTTCTGTACCCAAGCTCTGGCAATATATTTGGACAATCCGTCGAAAGAAGGGATGAAATCGAGGTTATACCCCTGTTGTTGTTATGGTCCTCCCCTCTACGGCTCTCTGGGGTGGTTCCTGAGTCTGAGTCCACAGTACTCGACTAAGGTCATGTCCTAATGGAATTCATGACCCAATGCTGTGTACTCCCTCCTATACTCTGCAATGTCGTCGGCATGAGTGGGTGGCCTCTATGCTATCAGTGGAGATGCTGCTAACAGGGGTTCCTTCTGGAAACTGGGAAACAAGGGTCTGGGAATCCTACTCACAGAGGTGTATGTGAGAGAGGGTGACTGGGGTCTACTGCCTACTCCCAAGTTCCCCTGTGCTGCATGCGGGACTTGTGTATCTGGTGTGCCTACTCTAGCCAATCTATCAACCACTTGTGCCAAGTACTAAGACATGGTCTGTTGACTAGCTAACATATTGTTGATAACCTACATGAAATTTGCCTCTAGATCTACGGGGGCCTTACCACTACCCTATGGTTGCTCATATATGTCTCCTAGCATCCTTTTTGCTTCATGCTCAGCCTCATGCTCTACCCTTCTCTCTGCTTCTATGTGTGCCTCTTCCTCTTCCTCCGAGCTAGGAGGAAAAGGGGGAAAATAAGGCCTATGCCTTTTTTCCTGATGCCTGTTGTAAGTGACATATTCGTCACCTACATGTTCATGGCCCTCTGGGTTTTCTAATGCACTCATTGTCTTTAGTCATAGGCTGGCAGGAATAAAGATCTGATACCACTGTAATGTTCCTGACTTGGCTAGTCTAGGAAATACTGCTAATGTGTGTGTAGGCTCAAAGGTTTACAACATATAAATGATCATAAAAATAATAAACACGACAAAGGACTGTAAAGTTTGTATTATGATATCTTTGTGGATTACAAAATGGCTGAATGCGGATGAATAAACTGACAATACTCGACTAGATTAACAGACAAAGGATCTTATCCAAAATACAAATAAGCAACCGAGGATGAATAAAATAACAACACTCGGATAGATCAAAAGACAAAAGGATCTTAGACAAAATACAAATAAGCAACTAAAATATAATACCCGAAATATAGGAGCACTGCAAAATCAATGAAGAATGATGGAAGACCTGGATGATCTTCCCGATGACTAGGGTGTGTCTTTCAACACCAAAATCAGCCAACTGGTGTCTTCCTCCTAGAATACACTGAACTATCTCTCCTGAGATGCACCTCTTCTCCTCAATGACAAGTCATAATCTGCATAATCCTGAATTAGGTCGCTGACCCTTTCTTTATAGATTTCCAAAACCCTAAATCATGCTGAAACCTTAATTCATTGTTGACTTCCAAAACCCTAAATCACTGTTGAAACCCTAATTCACTGTTGACTTCTATTTTTAGCTTATAATGACTTAAAAGCGCTTTTAACCCTTTTTAGCTCAATGTCACTTTCTGAATATAACACCTGTGACTGGAGTGACCTCTAGTAACCCTGTTTACCCCTCTTTGGCCCTGACTATAGTCTAATGTGGCGGTTTAGACCATTAAGCCTCCTCTCTGGAGCTCCTATTTGGAAAGGGACATTACAAAAAAGGTTGAAGTGTCTCAGATCAGAAAATGGAGGTGAATATTGCAACAAGGATTTTGATGATTACCGTTCATACCATGGGATTTGTAGAGAGAAAACAGTTCCAGGAACACTGCAAGAAAATGGTGTGTCAGAAAGGATGAACAGGACAATCATGGAGCGTGCAAGGAGTATGAGATTTCATGTTGGGTTTCCCTTACAGTTCTAGGCAGATGTTGTAGATACTAATGTTTACTTAATAAATAGAGGACCTTCAATCTCTTTGGATGGTGGAATTCTAGAGGAGGCATGGACAGGTAAACAAGTAAACTATTATTTTTTGAAGACTTTTGGTTGTGAAGCATTTGTCCATATTGATAAAGAAAATAGAACAAAGCTTGAGGAAAAATCCAAGAACTGTACCTTTATTGGATACGGTGTTAATGATTTTGGTTATCGCTTATGGGATTATGAAAATCACAAAATCATTAGGAGTAGAGATGTCATATTCAATGAGAAGGTCATGTACAAAGATCAATTGTAGGGAAAGAAATAGGAAAAATAAAAACCATAATACACAATGCTTGATGAGATCACTGAAAAAGAAATTCCAAAGGTACCAGAAAATCAAAATGTACAACAACAGGAGAAGCATGTACCTCAAACTCCTGCAAGTGTTGTTAGAATATCTACGAGGTTAAGTAGACTCCCCGAATGATACTCTCCTTCATTGTATTATTTATTGTTGACTGATTTTGGTGAACCAGAATGTTATGAATAGGCAATGTAGGTAGACACTAAAAAGAAGTGGGAGAAAGGCATGAAAGAGGAAATGGATTCCTTGGTAAATAATCAGACTTGGGGTTTGGTTCAATTTCCTGTAGGAAAAATAACATTGCATAATAAATGGGTTTACAAGTTGAAGGAAGAAGATGGAGGAAAAAATAGGTACAAGGCTAGACTTGTTGTAAAGGGGTTTTCACAAAAGAAATGTATATATTTTGATGAAATATTTTCTCTTGCTGTTAAAATGACTTCAATTAGGACTATTTTAAGTCTTGTGGTAGTAGAATATTTACATCTTGAACAGTTAGATATAAAAACAACTTTTCTCCATGGGGATTGGGAGGAAGAGATTTATATGCAACAACCACAGGGGTATGAAGTCAAAGGGAAGGAAAATTTGGTATTCAGGTTGAAGAAGAGATTGTATGGCCTAAAGCAATCTCCAAGGCAGTGGTATTTGAAGTTTGACAAGTTTATGACAAAACAAGGTTATAGTAGATGTCATTCTGATCACTGTGTTTATTTTAAAAGGATAGAAAATGGAAGCTATATTATCTTGCTATTTTATGTAGATGGCATGCTTGTTGTAGGGTCTAATATGCAGGATATAAATGTGCTCAAGAAGAAAATAGCTAATTCATTTGCGATGAAGAATTTGGGTGCTGCAAATAAAATCCTTGGTATGAGAATAACAAGAGATATGAAAAATCGTAATTTGACATTGTCTCGGGTTGAGTACATAGAGAAGGTGTTGGAGAGGTTTATAATGCATAATGAAAAACCAATTAGTACACCTTTGGCCAGTCATTTCAAATTAACCAAAGAAATGTGTCCCAAGAAACAGGAGGAGATAAAATACATGTCCAAGGTCCCTTATTCATTAGTAGTTGGAAGCTTGATGTATGCGATGGTTTGCACAAGACTGGATATTGAACATGCAATGGGAGTTGTGAGTAGGTATATGGACAATCTAGGTAAAGAAAATTTGGAGGAAGTAAAGTGGATTCTCAGTTATTTGAAAGGTGTTGCTACTCATGCATTATTTTTTGGAGGTTCAGACATTGTTCTATAGGGATATGTTGATTTAGATATGGTAGGTGATAAATATAGTAGGAGGAGCACCACAGGGTATGTTTTTACTGTAGGTATAATGACAGTAATTTGGATTTATAAACTGCAAAAGGTTGTTGCACTTTCAACAACAGAGGTAGAGTATGTTGTTGCTACAGAGGCTAGTAAAGAGATGATTTGGTTACAGAGGCTTATGGAGGAATTGGGAAAGAAGAAAGAGAATAGTAGGTTGTATTGTGACAATGAGAGTGCCATTCATCTTACAAAGAAATCATCATTCCATTAGAATACTAATAATATACAACTCAGGTACCATTTCATACGATCCATATTGGAAGATGGACATTTGAAGTTGGAAAAGATACACGCTATCTAGAATATAGCAAACATGTTAACAAAGGGAGTAACCAGGGATAAATTGAGTTCCTTATCAATTTCAGTTGGTCTTCAAACATGAAGGTGAAGAGGAAAAAATTTCCAGGTCCAAGTTGGAGTATATTCCAACAGGTACAACAGAAGTGGAGTTGTTGTGATCAGTCTCCAAGTGGGAGATTGTTGGTTGTGGAGCCTGATTATCTTCCTGTTTCATAGGTCTTTGTTTTCAGCTATGTTTATACCCCATGAATACTATACACCCATCCACGTGGGGGGGTTTTGGGGGGGGGTTCCCCCCTGCGGGGTCCGGGGCAAGCAGGCCCACAGCGAGGGTTCAGGGTTGAAACCCCTAAAGGAAAAATTACCTTGTAAATGTATATTGTAATTCATAGTAAATCTGGACTGTTCATTATAAGGTCATAGATCTGACAGTATAAGTTATGTTAGGGTTTTTTCCCTATAAGGAAACCCTCTTTTATGAGGGAAATGGATTGCGGCTATGCATTATTGTGAATATTGTATTATGAGAGAGGAGACTATGAGAGAAAGAAGAGGAAGTTATAGTCAGTGTGTTGTAGGTTGTATCCCTTCATTTGTTGAATAATAAAAGGAAGGACTTGGCAATTTCTCTGGTGGACTTATCCACACTGGGAGAACCATGTATATCTGTGTTTGTATTGTGTATATTCTATATTTTATTTCCGCATTTGTTTTTATTTTATTGCTCTGCGATCCTACTTTTATAACACTACCACTTGAAGGGGTACCAATAGGGGTTACAATGGTGGTGAAAAATGTGTGCTTAAGTACCACTTGTATTTCCTGTGTATATGCTTCCCCGACTATGGATTTATGTGTTGAATGACATATCACTATAGCTTTAAGACGCCAAAATACATCTCTACCTTGAAACAAATTTACCTGTAGTTTCTGCCAAGGAAAGTGCTTTGATACCACTTGTTAGGTACCAAATATATTATAATAACAGAAAACAAAAATATTGTAGAGAATAACAACGAAACAACACAATAGATGAAACCACAACACCAAAATAATACCTTTATTTATAGGAAACAATGTTCACTTGCCTCTTCAACGGGGGAACCTCCAACAAAGCATCACTCTATTGCAATAATTCTCAAGAAAAAAATTCTCATGACCTCGACTCCTAATTATAATAAATCTATCTACCAAAAGAACAATATAGAGGAAGATCTTCTAGAAGCGGAAACTTTTATTCAGTCTTCTTACATTTAACTTTTTATTCCTTATTACTAGGCCTTATTGATATTGGCCTTTATTACATGGAAAATATATTATTCTACCTACAAGAGGGGTTAGGGAGGTTAGGTCCCTAACAAATTGTCCCCCTGATTTCCATGGTCTTCAAGGGATATATATATATATATATATATATATATATATATATATATATATATATATATATATATTTCAAATTTTCTCAAGATGTTACAAAATCTTGGTAGATTTTTCATGGACATTATAATTGGCAGTGGAATAATTTCAGAGAAAATTTGAAATTGTATCTAGAAAGAGTGTTGGATTGTGGGGTGCCCCATTACTAGCATTCTTGCCCAGAGGAAAGGGTTGGCACTTCTGGACCAGCCGGACCCACTTCCGTGGGAGTTTTGGGCCAGGCCCATCGGATTCTTGTAGCAATGAAGAACCGCCAGGCAGAGCACCAGTCAACTGTGTTCGAGACGTCAGGTACCATCGCTTACCAAATCCTTAGTATTTTTATAGATCCCAGTGCTACCGAGAGTTTCATTTCCGGTGCAGCGCTAAAAAGGATTAAGGTAAAGGCAGTCGAAGAGGATGAGTTTAGCTTCGTAGAGATGGCCTTGGGAGCCAAACAAAAGGTTGGAGGAAATATTATGGGTTGTATCCTTAACCTGGGAGAGTTTGTCACAAGGGCCAACCTGTACGTCACGATCTTAGGATCTTATGATATCATAATTGGTATGGACTGGTTGGAATCGAATGAGGCTATACTCAACTGTAAGACAAAACAATTGAGCTTGGTCGATGACGAGGGACAGAGACATGTGATTGTAGAACGAAACCAGGGAGTTTCCCTGAGGTTCATCTCTTCCTTACAACTACGAAAGAGAATGTGCAAGGGGTGCAAGCTTTATGTGATCCTTGCGTTAAACGAGAAGGGATTAGAGGAAGGTTTAGAACACCTTCCGATGGTGAGAGAGTTTGCAAACGTATTTCCGGAGGAGTTACCTGGGATGCCGCTGGAGAGGGAATTGGAGTTTACTATAGACCTAAAACCGGGAACAGAACCGATAGCTAGAACGCCTTATTGGATGTCAACCCCAGAGTTACAGGAGTTGAGAATGAAACTGAAGGAGTTGCTGGACCTAGGACTGATACGTCCTAGTGTGTCACCGTGGGGTGCACCTTTTTTTTTTTTTCATATGAAAGAAGGATGGGTCGTGGAGGCTCTGCATTGACTACCATCAATTGAACAAGGCAACGATCAAGAATCAGTATCCGTTGCCGAGGGGTGATGATTTTTTCGATCAGATGAAGGGTGCGACAGTGTTCTCAAAGATCGATTTTCGATCGGGGTATCACCAGTTACGAATCAAGGAGGATGATGTCCCTAAGATTGCCTTTAAGATGAGGGTTGGACATTACGAGTTTATTGTTTTATCGTTTGGACTGACAAATTCCCCAGGGGTATTTCTAAGTTTGATGAATGGGGTGTTCCGCGAGTACTTGGACAAGTTCGTCCAAGTTTTCATTGATGATATTTGATTTAATCTCAGACGATGAAGGAGCATGAAGAGCACTTGCGCTTGGTACTACAGTTTCTGCTAGAGCACAAGTTGTATGGGAATTTTTCCAAATGCTCATTTTATCAATTGAAGATTCACTACTTAGGGCATGTCATCTCCAGTGAAGATATCACCGTGGGTCCAGTGAAGGTCGAGACTATTATGGAATGTCCTACGCCAACAGATGTCCCGGAAGTGCATAGCTTCATGGGTTTAGCAGGATACTATCGACGGTTCATCGAGGGGTTTTCGAAGAGAGCAAATCCGATCATGGAATTGTAGAAGAAAAACAAGAAGTTTGTTTGGACCGAGAAATGTGCGGAATCATTTCGTAGGCTCAAGGAGTTGTTGACAAAAACATCGATACTAAAGGTCCCTGACATGGACGTGGACTTCTCGGTATGCACAGACACATCCAAGGAAGGCTTAGACGAAGTCTTGATGCAAGACAGTTGAATGATAGCTTACATATTGAGGATACTGAGAAGACATGAGGAGAACTATGTGACGCACGATTTGGAGTTGTCAGCCATTGTATATGACTTGAAGGGTTGGAGACACTACCTTGTTGGACGAAAGTTTAACTAAAGATGAACCACTGTGGACTACAACACATCTTTACGCAAAGCGACCTAAACGCGTGACAATGACGTTGGTCAGAATTTCTTAGCGAGTACGATTTCGAGATTAATTACATAAAGGGAACAGTGAACCGAGGGGCACATGCTTGGAGTCAGAGACCAAGCATCTTTTCAATGTTTCCTCTTCATAAGAATCTACGTGGAAAGGTTCTCGCTTTACAGTGCGACGATGACTGGTGCAAAGAGGTCAAGGATTTTATCAGACAAAACACAATGATGGTACCAAGATTTGAAGGATTTACGTTTGACGATGATGGATTATTGAGGTTTAACAATTGAATTTACATACCACTGAACGACGAGTTGAGGAGCTTGATCCTAAATGAGGCTCATAGAGAAGTATGCATGGCTCACTCGGGAGTCACGAAGATGAGGGCATACCTTAAACCCTTATTCTTCTGGAAAGGAATGAAGGCACACATAGTCAACTATGTGGCCAGATGTCTAGAATGTCAGCAGGTAAAGGATGAACATAGACATCCAGCAGGATTACTACAACCACCCTCTATTCCAGAATCGAAATGGGAGGATATTTTGATGGATTTTTTTGTTGGATTGCCACTGATGGCAAGGAGGCATAACTAGATTTTCGTGGTAGTCAACACTCTAACGAATAGTGTTCATTTTATTCATATGTGTACGATGTATCAGGCACCTGACATAGCTAGAGTTTTCATCAGTGATATTGTGAGGCTGCATGGCGTGCCTAAGAGGATTATATCCGATCGAGGATCAGTGTTTACTGGACGAGTTTCCAAGAGGCCTTGGGAACCCAACTTAACCTTAGTACTGCGTATCACCCGGAGACTGACGGGCAGACTGAACGAATGAACCAAACCTTGGAAAACATGATTCCCATGTAAGTGATGGACCAACAAAAGCATTGGGAAGGATTCTTTCCACTAGTGGAGTTCGCTTACAACAACAGTTACCAGAGCACCATTAATATGAATCCTTTCAAGTTTCTTTACGGGCGACTGTGTCAGACGTGTTTGGGTTGGGATCGGCTTGAGGATAAGGTCATGGTGGGATTGGAAGAGATCCAAGAATTGCAAGTTTAAATTCAAACCAAGACAAAGGATCAAGGAAGCGTAGGATGGGAAAAAGAGTTATGTCAATGTGCGTCGTGTCGGCCGTAGTTATGATGTGGCGATCGAGTATATTTTTTTTTTTGCGACGGAAACCAAGTGAGAGTTCGATCAAGTTCTAAAAGGGGCTAAACTATCTCCTATGATATTGTGGAAAAGAGAGGCATATGGCCTGATGACTAGCCTTGCCTGATTCTTGAGGCATTTGCACGATGTATTTCACGTCTTTGTTTGAGACTTTATGATTAGCGATCCTACACATGTTTTGACTTAAGCACCTTGCGAGTGTCGGATGAGAATGCGCTCATGGCTGAGCCAGTCTGCATCTTGGATCATCGCCTTCGACACCTACAACATCGAACAATGGATGAAGTCAAGGTCCAGTGAGACAACTATAGTCCGCACTCGACAACCTCGGAGGACACACATGATATGCGCCAGTAGTTCCTTTTGTTTGATAGATAGACTTATGAAACTATGATACCCACTATTTCGGCACGTCTATACTGTGAAACTTCGGGACAAAGTTTATACCAAGAGGGGGTGTATGTAACATCCCGCTCTTGCGCGCACTAAGAAAACTTATTCTTTGAGGACACTTGCTCGCAAGTGATCTGGATTATTATACTTTTGGGCATTTGATTTGGATTATGAGGTGTTATGGGTTGATGCCATGTTGTTTTGTTGCATTGACATAGACAGGTGCTATTGACTCGGTTTTACTGAGTGTGTAGGATTTTGGACCTCGAGGATGCAGAGGCATCAATGGAACCCCTTGGACTCTGGATCGAGTCGGGGAGTGAACCATTGGGGTTTGATTGTTTTATATGTGATATTAGTGCATCTGATTAGATGATATGATTATGGATATATTGCTGACATGATTCATTGATGATGCAGGCTGATGATAGCTTGCCGACCAAAATCACATTTGGAGTAGAGGGGTCACGCATGACTACCAGAGATGTTGAGGAAGAGGTGTGGACAACAACCCTGCCACAGCCTACTAACACTCATGTCGTGGCTCGAACTATAGGTTAACATTTACCTAGTTCGTGAGGACCCACAATGTCGTGAGGGTAGACTGCGACAGTCGCTCACGATGATTCTAAGGGGTGCGCAATAAAGCGGGGGCCTTATTCCTTAGAGGCCCTTAGTCTCCCACAAGTTCACCTAGCAGAGTATTGACTCCAGGTTTTTTTTATGTCTACAAGGTCAGTCAAGAGGCGAGTGACACCCTTGGAGCACGTGGTGCATCCTAAAGGGCACGCCATGCAAGAAAAATGGAAAGAGGCGAGTGACACCCTTGGAGCACGTAGTGCGTCCCGAAAGGCACGTCGCGCAAGGGAACAAATGAGGCAAGTGGCACCCTTGGAGCACCTAGTGCGTCCTGAAGGGCACGTCACGTTGTTTTGATAAATGAATGAACCTACATGGCCTTAGGATGAACAATGTGATAAGAATTTTTAAAAAACATTTTCCCTAATAACATGTCGCCCATCACGAAAATTAAGGTCAAGGTTTGAATCATGCTAGTGGTAAAATTTTATCCTTTTTATTAATTTTTTTTTTGATATATATATATATATATATATATATATATAATCTAAAAACAAAATAAATAAATAGTGTGATCTTCGTTAAATCTTGTAACATGGAGGGAGTAAGAAATTTAATTTATTCAAGAAAAAAAAAAGTTTTGTTGGAATAAAATAAAAAGGGGGGGAATTAATTGTTTTATTATTCTTGATAATTTAAAATATACTAATTAAATGAGAAAAGGGAAAAAGGGTTAATTCCCACATCTGCCTTTTCGAGTTCTAATTAAAAAGGGGAAAGAGGGAAAATCTAAAATATTAGGAAACTAGGAAAAGAGGTAAACATAAAAAGGGAAAAAGGGAACATAAGGGAAAAAGCGGAAAGTCAAACTTAGTAAAGTATCTATCATTTAAGAGATTTCTAATTTAAACTGAACTAGCAATTTAATAATGAGGAAAGCCATTAAAACTTGTAAGAGAATTTGGGGACAACTAGGAGTGATTCTAGGAGTAACTCTAGGTGGGTGAGGGAAATAAAGATAATTAATTAATTAAAGAAATTAATTTATGGAGGAATGAAGGGGATGGGTGACACTTGTACGGGGAGGAATTTTTAGGAATTAAATTCTAAAAACTTAATTAAACGAGATTTTAGGAAAGTAAGGAACCACAAAACTCTATATAATGAAGAGAGGAGATGGGGGTTGGATCTCTTCTCTTTTGTGTAACGTTACGCTGTAGAATTATCTACTTGACTGACTTAATTTGTGGGGGTTGAGATACCCAGCTCGGTGAGGAGTGGTAGCTCGACCTTGCGAGGCGAGCTGGGAGCTAGTCGAAATCTTTGGATAGTGAGTGTGTGGCCCCTTTGCGGCTCGGGGGGCTAAGGGGGAAGAAGAGTACCCCTAGCATTGGCTGGGAGGTACCGGTGAAGTCTTTCCGGTCGGCACGTGGGATTTGCAAGGAGCACGTGGGACGTCCACTCTGAACAGGCAACGATACGCTTTCTTCATTTTGTATGGTAAGTTGTTTTAGAACTTATGCTTGAATCTGCATTTTTTCTTGGGTAAGTGAACTGATTGTCTAGATGGTTTTCTGAAATTTTATTAGACTAGCTCAATGATAGATTGACTCCCATGGCTTCATTTTCCCGCACGTCTTGACCACCTTGTTGTGTTGGTTGTGACCTTCGTGGTTGTTTAGCCTTCGTCCCTAGCTCACAATTCATCGCCTGAGAAGTCAGCCAGGAGCCTGATCTATGGTCGTCGCCTTAGCGTTAAAAGACCTATGGATCTCAACGCCCTACTTTTCTGTGCGAGGATGATGAGCGAAGGACGAATCTGTTAGCCGGATACCCTTTATGTTTGTCCCTGGCTGATAGTTGATTTTTCCATCTGGCAATGACTTCTGCGTGTGGATTATCTGGTGTCCTGGTTGGTTTTCTCTATGCCTTGATTGATCAAACCCTTCCAATCATTCCATGACCTTTCCCATTGGATCCTTGCGTTCTCTTACTGTTTTCTACACTGTATTGGGGTTATAGAAATGGAAGCACGAATGGATTCCCTGTCTGCAATTTTTTGGGTATTCTGGCAATAAAAAAAAAAAACGCAATGGTGTCATGTCTACTTTTTTTTATTTTGTATTCTGGCAATGGAAAAAAATGAATTGATTTCAGGTCAGATTTTGTTTAGATGGCCAGGTGACCAACAAGCTACACATTTTTCGTTTTGATAGCCAGGGTAGCATTGATTAAAACGAAATATACTTCTGGTCTTTAGATGCCATTTTTTTTGAAGTAATAAACTCAGCAATTCATCAGTTATAAACTCAACAATTCATTTGTTATAAACTCAACAATTCTTTTGTTATAAACTTAGTAAATCTTTGTTATAAACTCAACAATTCATTTGTTATAAACTCATCAATTCTTTTGTTATAAACTCAGTAAATCTTTGTTATAAACTCAACAATTCGTTTGTTATAAACCCAACTTTTCTTTTGTTATAAACTCAGCGAATAACCTCAGTGGATTGGTTAATTGTTATAATAACCACTGTGTTTTAAACTCAGTGAACTTGAATGTTTGCTCACCATGAATTTTTACGGATTGTTTAATTGTTATAATAACCACTGCGTTTTAAACTCAACGGACTTGAATGTTTTCTCACCACGAATTTTTACCTTAAGATTCAATTCGTCACCCATAATTGCTTGGCGATTTTCCCTTTAAAAACTGCAATTGGTTACCCTCACTGCATAGGATTTTTCCCCTTTCCGAAGACTGCAATTCCATTATAATTCATTGGTGAGTGTACCGGGCGAGTTTTCCCATAATTACCTATCGATTGGCCTTTAGTTAAAACCTTCGTTTACCTTTTTATTCAGGACTGCCAATCGTTGCTTGAAGACCTGTGTTTTCATTGTCATTTATTTTTCTGCGTTTTCATTTACTGATGGCGTTAATTTTGGGCAATTCACCTTGTAATTGGTAAGTGCATGTACCAATTTATATCTGCCTACATGCACATTTAATAGCAATTAATAGATGGCAGAGATTTGGTGGTTTTGGTGGATGGTTGCGTTGATTATTAATTCATTGACGACGACGTTTGATTATTAAATAATTGCAATCATTATTGATGATTATCAATGAGTTCCTATTGCAATCATTTGCTAGAATGAGCTCTATAAAATCATTCTCTTTACCTAAGTCATAATAATACCCACCTCACTTCTAATCACCACCATTCTTTGTGGCTTAATCCTTTGTTTTAGTGATATATATACACTTAGAAGTTCTCTAAGGTTTGGTTCCCAATTTTGATTTGAATTTAGTCTCTGTGTATTTTTGTTTTATGGTGTTGATGGTTATGGAGTTATTTTATTTATTTATTAACACACCTTGTATGGTTGATTATATTTTTCAATTCACATATTAATTAGCATAATATTTGTATTTCTTTTGTTCTTGATCTTACTCAATCTAAACTTCTACTATGATATTATTGATCCTTTACTCATAATATCCTTGCCATTCCTACTACTAGTAGTGGTGTAGTTTTGTAGATTGGGAACTCAACTTGCATAATGTGATATCACTATCTAAGGCATGCTTATAATTCTATTAAAGTAGTTAGGGTAATTTAAATAATAATTACTTGGTTGAGATCCAACCCCTTTAATGATGACCCTTTTTCCAACATTCACCTAATGAATGGATCAAACTTGAATAGGTAATGTGAATAATAACCTTAGATTAAGTCCATGTGTACTCAAAGATTAAGGGATATATCATCTTCACACATGTTGATTATTTAGGACTCATCATTTAGGACAACCTTGTCATTTAGATATAGAAGCATTGTATGATCGCTTTTTAAAGGATGAGTAGTGCACTTACTTTAATAGATGCGTACCGTGTGGGCAAGCATGTTGATTGTTGAGTTATGTTTAGTTCACCCTTGATAATGTTTAGGTCCTTGGTAACCTTACAATAGTTTACCCTTCACGCCTAGACCTCTTACTTAACCTTAGGGCTTCTTGGATGTCGTCAATTCATTTATTGGATTACGCATCTATGAGCGATGTATTCATGCATCTTGACGACCCGTTGCTTGGGGGCATAGGCGTAGTCTCCCTGTCAGTTATTTCGGCCCTTAGTGCGTCAGATTTATCTTGAGACCCTTGTCCAGATAGGTTATGTTGCGCCAGGGTTATTTCCGCGTCTAACGCCTTGGGATGGCATGATCCCTGATGAGGGGATCATGGCCGAAATCTATGCTACCCATTGTCGACATTTTTCGTTGTAGTCGTTTGGCGCTTGGGTTGAATGCCTTCATGTGTTTGGTTGCGCGCCATCAAGGTCTTAAAGTTAATTGGTCGTCAAGGCCGTCGTGTCGGGACGAGGATGTTATCCCTTAGCTTGTAGGCATGGTCATGTTGTGTCGAGCGGGTAGTCATTTCTATCTGTTGGTTTATGCATGTTTCACCCAGATTCTCCTTGCGATAGTGCGTGGAGTCGTAGTTGTCTATTGCTGGATCTACATGTTGTGTTCATTACCTGGTTGTGTGGTTCAATTGTTGTCATCTTTTCTGTCCTGCAAAAAGAAAAAAGAAAAAAAAAATTGCACTTCTACCTTGATGGTAGTCGTAATGATTGGGAACATTACATATGGTATCAGAGCTGGTTCAACCCTGTGACTGTGGATCGCCAGGCTTTCCAATGCAGTAAACCCTTGAGTTTTAACCTAGTGCTTTTAAAAAAAAACTTATTGTGTCCATGCAGTGATCGCATTTAGAGGACGTCGCAGAGGGTTGCAGTGTGGTTCCATTGAAGGAGGTGCGACGCCTCTAGAAGTTCCCGCACCCTCGAAGTCGAACCCCGAGGGGAAGAAAAAGTCCATGGGTTGGATTTGCTTGTTGTAAGGGATGATGATGGTCTGACATGGCCCTTCCAGGTAATGTCAAGGGCCTTGATTCACCATCGGTACGGAGATGAGGCCAGGGCACCTGTACCCCTGAGGGTCCATAGTGCGCCCTAGCTAGTACCGTTAGAATCCACCAAAAACTAGAGAGAGTTTATTTCTGAAGCCCACGAGTGTCGCGGGCAGCTGTGACATCAAGGCATGGTTGTAGAGAAAGGCGTTGTGCTTCACATTTCGCGATTATGACCTCCAGCATGAAGGTCCGCGTGGTGGTCTTTCGATTGAAGGGGAGCTCTCTTCTATGGCGGAAGACACTCCTGCCACTTTTTAACATGGCTATCGATGATGTGTCATGGGAACTATTTGAGGGACGGTTCTAGGAGAGGTATCTTTCTGAGGAATTCGTTGAGCATCATCTCAACGAGTTCAACGCCTTGCGACAAGGCAGTCGCACGGTGCTCGAGTGCGAGGCCTGTTTTGGAGTTGTTTCGGTATCCTTCGCATCAAATTGCCCAGAACTTAAGGTCAGGGAGTTCGAGTATGGTCCTGTGTTAGAATTCATCTCCTACTTTAGGTACCTAGAATACTAGACCAAATAAAGAGTGTTAGATTGTGGGGTGCCCCATTACTAGCATTCTTTCCCAGAGGAAAGGGTCGGCACTTCTGGTTCAGTCGGACCCACTTCTGTGGGAGTTTTGGGCCAGGCCCATCAGATTCTTATAGTAGTGAATAACTACCAGGCAGAGCACCAGTCAACTGTGTTCGAGATGTCAAGTACCGTCGCTGACCAGACCCTTAGTATTTTGATAGATCCCGGTGCTACCAAGAGTTTCATTTCTGATGCAACACTAAAAAGGATTAAGGTAAAGGTAGTCGAATAGGATGTGTTTAGCTTCGTAGAGATGGCCTCAGGAGCCAAACAAAAGGTTGGAGGAAATATTACGGGCTGTATCCTTAACCTGGGAGAGTTTGTCACAAGGGTCAACCTGTATGTCACAATCTTAGGATCTTATGATGTCATAATTGGTATGGACTGGTTGGAAACGCATGAGGCGATACTCAATTGTAAGACGAAATGGTTGAGCTTGGTCGATGACGAGGGACAGAGATGTGTGATTGTAGAACGGAACCAGGGATTTTCCTTGAGGTTCATCTCTTCCTTACAGCTACGAAAGAGTATGTGCAAGGGGTGCAAGCTTTATGCGATCCTTGTGTTAAACAAGAAGGGATTAGCGGAAGGTTTAGAACACCTTCCGGTGGTGAGAGAGTTTGCGGACGTATTTCCGGAGGAGTTATCTGGGATGCCGTCGGAGAGGGAATTGGAGTTTACTATAGACCTAAAACCGAGAATAGAACCGATAGCTAGAACACCTTACCGGATGTCAACCCCGGAGTTACAGGAGTTGAGAATGCAACTGAAGGAGTTGCTGGACCTGGGACTGATACGTCCTAGTGTGTCACCGTGGGGTGCACCTGTTTTTTTTTTCATATGAAAGAAGGATGGGTCATGGAGGATCTACATTGACTACCATCAATTGAACAAGGCAATGATCAAGAATCAGTATCTGTTGCCGAGGAGTGATGATCTGTTCAATCAGATGAAGGGTGCGACAGTGTTCTCAAAGATTGATTTTCGATCGGGGTATCACCATTTACGGATCAAGGAGGATGATGTCCCTAAGACTGCCTTTAAGATGAGGGTTGGACATTACGAGTTTACTGTTTTACCATTTGGACTGACAAATTCCCCAGGGGTATTTATGAGTTTGATGAATGGGGTGTTCCGCGAGTACTTGGACAAGTTCATCCAAGTTTTCATTGATGATATTTGATTTAATATCGGACGACAAAGGAGTATGATGAGCACTTGCGCTTGGTACTACAGTGTCTACTAGAGCACAAGTTGTATGGGAAGTTGTCCAAATGTTTATTTTATCAATCGAAGATTCACTACTTAGGGCATGTCATCTCCGGTGAAGGTATCGTCGTGGGCCTAGCGAAGGTTGAGGCTATTATGGAATGGCCTGCACCGACGAATGTCTCGAAAGTGCGTAGCTTCATGGGTTTAGCAGGATACTATCGACGGTTCATTGAGGGGTTTTCGAAGAGAGTAAATCCGATCATGGAATTGCAGAAGAAAAACAAGAAGTTTGTTTGGACCGAGAAATGCGCAGAAGCATTTTGGAGGCTCAAGGAGTTGTTGACAACAACATCGATACTAAAGGTCCCTTACATGGATGCGGACTTCTCGGTATGCACAGACATATCCAAGGAAGTCTTAGAAAGAGTCTTGATGCAAGATAGTTGAGTAATAGCTTACATCTCAAGGATACTGAGAAGACATGAGGAGAACTATGTGACGCACGATTTGGAGTTGTCAACCATTTTATATGCCTTGAAGAGTGCGCTCATGGCTGAGCTAATCTGCATCTTGGATCATCACCTTCGACAGCTATGGCGTCGAACAGTGGATGAAGTCAAGGTCTAGTGGGAAAACTATAGTCCGCACTCGACAACCTCGGAGGATGCATATGATATGCGCCAGTAGTTCCTTTTGTTTGATAGATAGACTTATGAAACTATGATACCCACTAATTCGGCACTTCTATACTGTGAAACTTCGGGACGAAGTTTATACCAAGAGGGGGTGTATGTAACATCCCGCTCTCATGCACACTGATCAAACTTATTCTTTGAGGACACTTGCTCGCAAGTGATCCAGATTATTATACTTTTGGGCATTTGATTTGGATTATGAGGCGTTATGGGTTGATGACATGTTGCTTTGCTGCATTGACATAGGCAGGTGCTATTGACTCGGTTTTACTGAGTGTGTAGGATTTTGGACCTCGAGGATGCATAGGCATCGATGGAACCCCTTGGACTCCAGATCGAGTTGAGGAGTGAACCATTGGGGTTTGATTGTTTTATATGTGATATTAGTGCATTTGATTAGATGATATGATTATGGATATATTGCTGACATGATTCGTTGATGATCCAGGTTGATGATAACTTGCTGACCAGACTCACATGTGGAGTAGAGGGGTCACGCATGACTACCAGAGATGTTGAGGGAGAGGTGTGGACAACAGCCCTGCCACAGCCTACTAACACTCTCGCCGTGGATCGAACTGTAGGTTAACGTTTACCTAGTTCGAGAGGACCCATGATGTCATGAGGGTAGACTGCGACAACCACTCACGATGATTCTAAGGGGTGCACAGTAAGGCAGGGGCCTTATTCCTTAGAGGACCTTAGTCTCCCACAAGTTCACCTGGCGGAGTATTGACTCCAGGGTTTTTTTATGTCTACCAAGTCAGTCAAGAGGCGAGTGACACCCTTGGATCACGTGGTGCATCCTTAAGGGCACGTCGTGCAAGAAAAATGGAAAGAGGCAAGTGGCACCCTTGGAGCATGTAGTGCGTCCTGAAGGGCACGTCGCGCAAGGGAACATATGAGGCGAGTGGCACCCTTGGAGCACCTAGTGCGTCTTGAAGGGCACGTCACGATGTTTTGATAAATGAATGAACCTAGACGGCCTTAGGATGAAAAATGTGATAAGAATTTTTAAAAACATTTTCCCTAATAAAATGTCACCCATCAGGGAAATTAAGATCTAGGTCTAAATCATGCTAGTGGTAAAATTTTATCCTTTTTATTAAAAAAAAAAATTGATATATATATATATATATATATATAAAATAAAATCTAAAAACAAAATAAATAAATAGTGTGATCTTCTTTAAATCTTGTAACACGGAGGGAGTAAGAAATTTAATTTATTCAAGAAAAAAAAATTGTTGGAATAAAATAAAAAGGGGGAAATTAATTGTTTTATTATTCTTGATAATTTAAAATATAATAATTAAATGAGAAAAGGGAAAAGGGGTTAATTTCCACACCTGCCTTTTTGAGTTCTAATTAAAAAGGGGAAAGAGGGAAAATCTAAAATATTAGGAAACTAGGAAAAGAGGTAAACATAAAAAGGGAACATAAGGAAAAAAAAAGAAAGTCAAACTTAGTAAAGTATCTACCATTTAAGAGCTTTCTAATTTAAACTGAACTAGCAATTTAATAATGGGGAAAGCCATTAAAACCTGTAAGAGAATTTGGGGACACCCAGGAGTGATTCTAGGAGTAACTCTAGGTGGGTGAGGGAAATAAAGATCATTAATTAATTAAAGAAATTAATTTATGGAGGAATGAAGGGGATGGGTGACACTTGTACGGGGAGAAATTTTTAGGAATTAAATTCTAAAAACTTAATTAAACGAGATTTTAGGAAAGTAAGGAACCAAAAAACTCTATATAATGAAGGGAGGAGATGGGGGTTGGATCTCTTCTATTTTGCGTAATGTTACGCTGCAAAATTATCTACTTGATTGATTTAATTTGTGGGGGTTGGGATACCCAGCTTGGTGAGGAGTGGTAGCTCGGCCTTGCGAGGCAAGTTGGGAGCTAGTCGAAATCTCTGGATAGTGAGTGTGTGGCCCCTTTGCGGCTCAGGGGGCTAAGGGGGAAGAACAGTACCCCTAGCATTGGCTGGGAGGTACCGGTGAAGTCTCATCGGTCGGCACGCGGGACGTCCACTTCGAACAGTCAACGATACGCTTTCTTCATTTTGTATGGTAAGTTGTTTTAGAACTTATGCTTGAATCTGCATTTTTACTTGGGTAAGTGAACTGATTGTCTAGATGGTTTTCTGAAATTTTCTTAGCCTAGCTCGATGATATATTGACTCCCATGGCTTCATTTTCCCGCACATCTTGACCACCTTGCTGTGTTGGTTGTGACCTTCGTGGTTGTTTAGTCTTCCTCCCTAGCTCACCAGTCCTCGCCTGAGCAGTCGGCCAGGAGCCTGATCTACGGTCGTCTCCTTCGTGTTAAAATACCTATGGATCTCAACGCCCTGCTTTTTTGTGCGAGGATGATGAGCGAAGGATGAACTTGTTAGTCAGCTACCCTTGATGTTTGTCCCTGGTTGATTGTTGATTCTGCCATTTGCCAACGACCTCTGTGTGTGTATTATCTGATGTCCTGGTTGGTTTTCTCTATGCCTTGACTGATAGAATCCTTGGTCAAAGTCAAAGTCAAAGGTTGACTTTTGGTAAAAAATGATTTTGTAGTCAAAGTCAAAGTCAAAGGTTGACTTTTGGTCAAAGTTGAAATTTCAAGGTTTCTAGCTTGTTCTAATCATTGAACCTTTTTTATTCAGTTTCTAACCCCTTCTTGTCAAGATGGTTTCTAGTTTTAGATTAGACGACAAGTTGAATGATGCTACAAATTTCAAAGGTATGCACTTTTATATGCTTTTCATGTTATATCATCCAGCAAAGCATGAGTGTGTTTGCAAGGGATGTATAAGAGACCTTGTCCAAGTAGTGATATTGGATTCAGTACATTCAGATAAATAAGCAGTTGAGGCTCCAGATTCCTAGTTTGATTGATCAAATTGTTAAGTTTCAATTTGTACATATCAAGTTTGATAGTTTCTATAGTACAAGTAAACACTATAGTTACTAGGTATACTTGGTTTCATGTAAGTACTATTGATATAGATGCTTATTGCACTTATAACTAACATATCCTCTAGGAGACATTTCTTGTTCCCGGGCAGGTCACCTTGGTAATTCTATGATGACTACCATCCTTGTTACCATATATATGTTCTTATGAAAATGCTATTAGAAATACTTTTTCTCTTGTTGTTATAGTTCCAGGCAGGTCACAAGCGATAGCTCTGAGAAGGAGCTATAGTGATAGTTACAAACATGGAGCATATGACTCCATCAAGTGGTGAGGCAAGTGATCTTGCCAAGTACCAATTCTAAAGGAAGCGTGTAAAGAAAAAGGATTTTTAGATATGATACACTCATATGTGTGTGGACCAATGTCAACCTACTCACTAAGATGGATAATACACCTCCAAGGAGCTCATTTCCTTTTTTAAAGCAGTTAGGATTAGGAGGGAGCTAATTGTCCCACATAATCCTCAACAAAATGGTGTAGCAGAAAGAAAGAATCAATCCATTGAAGAATTTGTTAAGACAATGATGAACGACCAAAATCTATCCATGTTTCTATGGGGAGAAGCAACTATTGAAGAATATAAATCCAGAAGAATCTTTCTCTAGAAAGAAGCCAACTGTTGAAAACTTGAGGATCTTTGGTTATCCTGTCTATATTCATTTTCCCAAAGACATAAATCTCCTAGTGGAACCTTTAAGGAAATCAAGAGGCCCAAAATATTCTCTAGTTATGAGGCACTCATGACAAGTATTTCCAATGCATAACCTTCCACCTTTGAAGAATAAGTCAAGAAGAAAGAATAGAAGGAAGCTATGATGGAATAATATCAATCCATCATGAAAAATGATGTATGGGAAATTGTGCCTAGACCTAAAGAAAAGTCTGTAGTCACTTCAAAATGGGTTTACAAGATAAAGCATGCAGTAGATGGGAGTATCGATAAATACAAGGCAAGATTCATGTCTAGAGGGTTCTCCTAGTAGGAGGGAGAAGACTATGATGGGATGTTTTTCTCCAGTTTCCAGATACACCACTATTAGAGCCATCATATCTTTTGCAGCATCCATGGATCAGAGTTTACATCAGATGGATATAAAGACTTTTTTTCTCAATGGAGTAAATGAGGAAGAAGTATACATAGAGAAACCTCAAGGTTTTGTGGTACACCCGAGAGAAACCCATGTATGCAGATTAAAGAAGGCCTTGTATGGACTCAAGAAAGCTCCAAGAGCTTGGTATGCACGAATTGAAAATTAATTGACAAGACTTGGATTTTCCAAGAGCTATGTTGATCCAAAACTTTCTTAAAAATTTGTGAATGATGCACCTGTGATCCTGCTACTGTGTGTTGATGATTTGTTTCTGACAGGTGCAAAGCCTCTCATTATTCAGTGTAAGAGGGAGCTAGTCTCTGAATTCAATATGAAGGATCTTGGTCTCATACATTATTACTTGGGATTAGAAGTATGGAAAAAGCATGGTGAAATCTTCCTAGGGCAAGGGAAGTATGTTGTAAACATCCTTCATAAGTTTGGGATGATGGATTGCAAATCCATGGAAACACCCATGGTGACAGATTTGAGGAAATTGAAAGACTCTAATTCTGATCCAGTATACTCATCCCTGTACCGACAATTGATTTTCTCATTGATGTATTTGGTTAATACACGGTCGAAAATTTTCTTTGATATGAACACGTTGAGCTAGTGGAACCTAGACATGAGAATTGGATGGTTGCAAAGAACTTTTTGAGATATCTTCGTGGGACGCTAAATTATGGTTTGAGACATGCCTAAAACAGTGACGTACAACTACATGGATTTACTGATTCAGATTGGGCAGGGAGTGCATATGACAGAAAGAGTAGCTCTGGTATATGTTTTAGTTCGGGATTTATTATGATATCATGGGCTAGCAGGATACAAAATTTTGTTGCACTCAACACTGCAGAAGCAGAGTTTATTGCAGCTTGTGATGCTTGCACGAAAGAAATATGGCTCCGTAAGCTGATTTCTGGACTATTTGGCCAGGTGATGGATTCGACTATGATATATTGTGATAATCATAGTTGTGTGAAGCTTTCATAGAACCTCGTGTTCCATGACAGGTTGAAGCACATTGAGATCAAGTATTATTTTATCCATGATAAAGTCCAAAAGGGAGAAGTGATTCTCTAGTACATCTCCACTGATGAGAAAACAATTGAAATTTTGATGACACCTATGTCTAAGATAAAGATTTCATACTTGAGATACAAGATGGGACTTGTGGAGATAACTCCCTTGGTTGAGAGAGAGGTGGTGACTTCCTTGGTTGGGAGGGAGTGCTGATATATGGCATCATGGATGGTCAATCTGTTGGTGGACATCCATTCTCTAGATGGAGAATGGTCTAGGCAGAACATATTGTTGATGGAATGACATTCTCCCTATGGAGAATGGTCCAGGTTGATAGATTGTTTATGTACCATGGAAAACTATTCTCCTGGGGCATTGCCTAGATAGGTAGAATGGTCCATGATAGTTATTCTCCTTGGGATTTTTCTAGATAGGTAGAATGGTCCATCTCCCTAAGTTCAAAGTTGCGACAAGAGTAGGGATATTGGTACAAGACATGCATTTTCCCTAAGTTCACAGTAGCGGCCAGAGGGGGGAAAATGGTCCATGATATTCATTCTTCTTGAGTTCACAGTAGTGACCAGAGTAGGAAGAATGGTCCTTGTATCCCTTGGCATGGATTTCAACATCTGGGAGGACTAACATTCTTCTAGGACAAATGTCCAGATTAGAAGAATGGTCCTTATATCCCATGGTGTGGATTTTAGCATCTGTTGGGACAGTCATTCTTCCTGCGTGACAGGCAGTGACCAAGATAAGAAGAATGGTCCCTATATCACTCTGTTGAGTGAGTGACTTATGCGAGACACTCTGTTGAGTGTGCTAAGTCTAGCACATGACTTATTCAACATCATTCCTGATTACTCAGATGGAGTATGGCCTTGAGAGATGATGCAGACGATGATATGATTTGATGTCAGGAGATTGTTGTATTGCATGGTGATAACCTATGTAGCTATTAGTAGTGGAGGTTATGTGTCTCTGGACAATAGCTATGTACTACTATGGTGGATTTCTTCCACTAGTAATGACTGTGTGTCACTATATAGTAGTTGTGTGCTACTAGGAGTGGTTGTGTACCACTGGATAATAGTTGTGTACTATTATGGATCGACATTATTGTGATCTATTGGATGGCATTGTAGTAACTATGTACTACTATTGTATTTCCATGGAGACTACCAGTAGTGTTCAAGGTATTTCCTAGGTTGGTGTGCCAACCAACAATGTTGGAGGTGATTTCCAGCTAGATGGATAATGATGATGATGCTCGTGACTTGATTTGCATGATCATGAGATAGCCTATGTGGCTATGATGATGTTACCTGTAGAATGGTCTACAAGACAATGTGATCATTTCCCATACCACGTGAAATGGATGGATGTGTTTGAGACCATAACAATTAATACCTCCCTAGATAGGATGGAGTATCGATATTATGGTAGCTGCATGAGGGATTAACCTCCATGTGTAACCTTTGGCTAGAATATAATATTCCAGAAGCAAGAGAAAACCTAAACAGATGTGTAAAAACCCTAGAAGACAAGTTGACTTAGTATAATAAATAATATAAATGTATTATCTTCCAGAAATAAAATTCGACCCGTCCAAAGGGATTGGATCCAATGGTGGAAAGCGAGGAGTTTTTCACCGTTGGGCAAGGTTCAATTCTCGTGAGGGCTTTACCTGGAGCCATGGGGACACCTTGAGGTAGTGGTCGAACGTGTGGTTGCACCCAGAGATACTATAA